>PVJN01011374.1:0-54312 GCA_004026805.1 Lasiurus borealis
TGCCAAATGAAACACATTTTCTCTATCTATAAATGACCATAATTAACAGCATATATTTTGCAGCTACTATATCTCATACATTTTCTAATTCACAGCATTTAGTAGCAAGATAATTACATTACTTTTCTCTAAAACAGCACAGAGCACAGCACATTTTTTTACAAAAGGGTTTCCTTCAATGGGTAGACAAATCAATGTAAGAGCAAACATATTTTTTAACATGAACAGAAAATTCTGGTCAGTTTATAGGACATATAATGGCATGATTTGATTATCCTGGCCTGTTTTCCCACTCAAACACAAAGTCATCAAAAGCAAAATATTAAAAGAGAAAATGTAAAAGGAATAAGCTTGCTTCAAGATAGACACAACAGTAAGTAAAATATACAGGTATGATAGATTCCGAGTCAGAAAATATGCATAAGAGCCTTTACTCTTTAGGCCCTAAACTAAAGTTTAGGGTATTAAGGGTTTCACATTTTCTCTTAAAGATGGGAACATGGTTTCAGTTCTTAAAATCAGAAATTGAGATAGAGCACTCTCTTTCTCTCTTTCTCTTTCTCTCTCTATTTTTTTCATCTTTCAGAGAGACTAGAGAGTGAACCTTAATGCATACAAATTAAAGCGATAATAATTGGTAAAATTGAGGTCTTTTGGAAGGAACAAAGATTGTGCCAACACAATATAACTGCGTTGCAAATGCAATTTCCTATGAATCAAAATGATCACTTGAGGAGGAGAAATATGAAATGCAAAGAATGGGTTTGTATAAATTTTCATCTCATTAATTATGAAATCAGGAATATAGCAAATCTATTTCAGTATTGTATTCTTTGCAGTACTATCTAATAAAAGAGTAATATGTCAATTGACCATACCTCCACTGCATCCACAAGCCATGCCCACCAGCCAATCAGGAGCGAGTTAGCAATTTAACCCAACCAAGATGGTTGTGTCCACCGAGAAAACAGGAGGCTTGGGTTGTCCCTGGCAATGAAGGAAGCCAAGCTTCCCTCACATCCTGCTGGCCCAGGCCTTGACTCAAGGCTACAAAGTTTCAATTATAGAAGATAAGTAAATCCCAACAAAAATAGCTGTGGCCACAGAGTGAGTAGAGGGCTTGGGTTTCTGTGGCAATGGAGGAAGCCAAGCTTTCCTTAACCTCTACTCAAGGCTACAAAGCTTTAATTATAGAAGATAAATAAATCCCAGATACCAGGGCCTCTGCTTGGGTTTCCAGGGGGCATGGTCATCCAGCAAACACCACGGGCCCCTCACCCAGGCTGTCCATGCCCCAAGGGAACCCCCACCCTGATCTAGGACACCCTTCAGGGCAAATCAGCTGGTCTTCACCCATGCACCCGGCCTGTATCCTATCTAATAAAAGAGTAATATAAAGATTGACCATCACTCCAACACATAAGATGGCTGCCCCCATGTGGACATAAGATGGAAACCACAAGATGGCCACAGTAGGGGAGGGCAGTTGGGAGGAACCAGGCCTGCAGAGAATGACAGTTTGGGGCAATCGGGCTGGCAGGGTGTCAGGGGAGCAGTTAGGCATCAATCAGGCTGGCAGGGGAATGGTTTGAGGGTGATCAGGCTGGCAGGCAGAAGTGGTTATGGGCAGTTGGGGTCAGCAGCCCTGGACTGTGAGAGGGATGTCCGACTGGCTGTTTAAGCCTGATCCTAAACGGGCACTTGCACATCCCTCCAGGGATCCCAGATTAGAGAGGGTTCAGGCTGCGCTAAGGGACACACCCTGCCCCCCCCCCCTGCAGAGCATAAATTTCATGCACCAAGCCTTTACATATAAAAATATTACCTAAAGAATTTAAGGAAGGGAAAATAAACTATAATGATCTAGTTAAATAGCTATATTTAAAAGAAGGAGCTCTCAAAATCCACTATGTATATTCTTTCCAGTGCCATGGAATCTAAAAACTGTTCTAAAAAGAACGTATTTTCATATGCTGACAATTGCAAGGAAGTCATTCTGAGCCCTTTTTTTCACCCCCTTAGGTAGATTTGTTTTAGTTTTTCTAATTTAATATATGCAATATTCCATATTTCCTTTCATTTAAAAAGTGGTTTCTTGCAAAATATCTCCCATTTCTTTACATTCCTTGTAAGGCTGCATGTTTCACAAGAAAAGTCACCAAAACACACTGGCTCATGTAGCATCATCTGGTCTCTGTCCTCTACTCCTGCAGGTTTCCACTTAAGGAATCACTTCTATGTCTCTAAATCCCAAGGGACATACAAATATTTGCATTAAAAAGACACTAAAAATGGTTTAATGTAAGATGGGCTATTCATCACGAAATTTAATAAGGGTATGTCCTAGTGAAAACTATGGGTATAAGTACTCTATACTGGGGTACAGATCATATGATCTGGTTTGAAATTGCCTGCCATCACATAGCCAGTAACATTAAGCATGTTAATTTACTTCTATGAGACTCATTTTCTCCATCTTAAAAATAGGAATAGAGGTGTCAAACATAGAGCAGAGATCAGCAAACTAGTACCTACAGGCCAAATCAGCCCAGCTGCCTCTTTTGGTAAATAGTTTACTTAGAACAGTTAAGTTTTGTTAATTGTCTTTAACTGCTTTGGAGCTATAAGAGTAGAGTTAAATAGTTCTGAAAGAGATCATATAGCCTACAAAGCCTAAAATATTTACCATTCGATTCACCACAGAACAAACTTTGTTGAATCTGGAATTACCAGATTGGAAATAATAACAATTATAGCAAACTATTTAGACACAGTGCTTATAAATGTCTGAACACAGTGTCTGGATATAATTGTTGGTAGTAAATACTAATGTACCATATAAAATTTGTGTTAGTCCCAAAACTCAATGCAAATATCTTAATCAATGCAAAACTGATGAAGATCTGTTAATTTTTTTCATTCTATACAGAAATGTAATTCTTAAAGGTATAAAACTGCACACAATTTAAAAATTACTTTATAATAGTTACTAGAGGCCCAGTGCAGGGATTCGTGCACTGGTGGGGTTCCTTGAACTGAAACATGACCTGCCCAGTTAGGAATTTATGATTAGATCACCCTCTGAGGATACTTTCCATGCAACTCCTCTTCCATACACAAGTCTAAAAATGTATCCATTTGGCTTCTCTAAAAACAACACAAAACAAAACAAAAAAACACAACAAAATAAAATTATTTTGTCCAGTGATCCTCAGTCTCTGGAGGTTTCCATGGTGGATAAATAAGGCATGTGGAGTTTAGAGCACTAGCCCCCTCCCCTCCAACACTTCAATCAGAAACATTGCAGGTTAGCTTTTTGTTTGACTTTCTCACAAAACCTGTAAAAGAATATTTCCATATTACATATACATTTGCAAATCTATTACATATACATTTGCAAAAAATGACATGAAAAAGCAAGAGGCAAATTTTAGACAAGGTTTTTTTTTTGTGTGTGTGTCTTACACAGAGTATTTAATATTGCCCATTTAGACATACAGAGGCTGTGAGGTTGTGTTTCCCACTATTTTGGAAAAAAAAAAAAAAACAAAAAAAAAAGAGAGAGAGAAGAAAAATATCAAGCCACACTTGCACACTTGGCAAGCTTGCATTCCCATAATGCAGTGGGACAAAGTAACACCATCACCATAGAAAGAATATGGGTGCTTGGGTGCCCCCTTTAAACCATCAGCATTACCATCGCTTAAAATTCTTCCTGAACTGCCAGCCTTATTTATTTTCATCAAAGATTAAGCCTCCACACACACTGCATTGGGTCATTGCCAAGTTACTATCTTTGCAATGAATGGTGAACCAATGAGGAAAGTAGATAGCACCTAAAATATGGGAATAAAAACAAGATTAATGATTGGGTACCTTTCTTTTTCTTTTGCAATGGATAAAAGACTAGGCGTAACACTGAACTTCTTAAGATAAATACATTTTTTTATAAATCAATATATAATTTCAACCTCCATCCCTCTGGGGCTAGAGAAGATTAATCTGAGTCAAGTTGGGCTGCTTTGCCTTAACTCCAAGTCATTCAATAGTTTGGGGGATGATTAGCGTGTCATGGCTCATATATCTTTTAAATAATCTGGCTGCATGGCCATCCTCTGAGACTCCTGGCGCCGATCTGTGCAGGTTGTCACTGATCTGGTCCTTTTTCGGCCTTTCGGGAGGAACACTCAGTAGTTTCCATGCCAAGCTTTAAGGAAGGAACATCAAGTGGATTCTTTGTCACTCTGGGCCATGGGTAAGGTGTGCGGCCATCAATGGCCTTTGGGTGCTTTCTTCTTAGTCAAACCCCTTTCCAGAAGTGATGAGCACAGAATGGCCTAAGTGATGACATGGGACAGAGAGAGAACTGCTAAGAGAAGAAAATAAAATCCAGCCTCATGTGTAAACAAAACCTACTATCCATAAAAGTGTCAGCTGCCTCTTGCACACCCCCTACCGGGGATGTGCCCACAATCAATATAAATGCCCTTGACTGGTATCGAACTTGGGACCCTTCAGTCCGCAGGCTGATGTTCTAACCACTGAGTCAAACTGGTTTTGGCACGTCATTCTTTAAAAAAAAAAAAAAAAAAATATATATATATATATATATATATATATATATATATATATATATATATATATATTATTGATTTCAGAGAGGAAGGAAGAGGTAGAGAGATGAAAATATCAATGATAAGAGAGAATCATTGATTGGCTGCCTCCTGCATGCCCCCTTCTGGGGATTGAGCCCACAACCAGGGCATGTGCATGCCCTGACTGAGAATCCAACTGTGACCTGGTTCATAGGACGACACTCAACCACTGAGCCATACCAGCTGGGCATATCATTCTTAATTTCCTTTAGGTAATGCCCAAATATAGTTACCAAAGCTCCACAATACAAAATGATAAGTAAAGCAACCAGCTGAAAACTTAATTAAACTCACTGGACCATGAAATATACAAATGTCTAATATATGTTATAGGTGAAGCAAACAAATAAAACTTTGGGTGTACTGGCAGAGGAAGAGGTGGGGCATGCTAGTTGCTCACATTGATAATGAATGGATCTCATGCATGAGGCGAACATTAGGAGAATGCAAAAATGAAAGAGCAAAATTAAGTGATAGAGAAATAAAATAGAATTTAAAAACACAGTTCATATTGTTGGTTAATACAGCATAGTCAATGGACAAAATCCAAGAGACTATCTAAAGCCTTAACTTCTAGAACTCATTTTGGTTTTGACAGTTGTATATGTGTACAAATCTGTGCAAGCAAACACAGTTCATTTTATTAATATATATATAAATATATATATACATATATGTAATTCATTTTAAGTAATTGATTACTTAGGTGCATTAATTATATGTGATAATCTCATGTCAAATGTATTGCCATAGTGAAGTTACTTTCTCACACTGAGGTATGGACCAATTTCTTCAGAGGAGAGAAGTCTGTTGCTGTCTGTGGCATTCCTGTTTTCCCATATATTTTGTATAAATATGAAAGCTATTTTTAATCCTCCAGTTTTCACCAACAAAAATTTTCATTAGATCTTTATGCTGTCAATACTTTGTTCAGAGAAATCCATCTCTTCCTTTGAATGCCTGCTCTCACCACCAGAGCAAGATTCATACAATCTCTTCTTCAAGGTTTTCCCAATCTTTGCTTTCATGAAGTTTCCACATGGAGCCTATACACAAAAATCCTCCAGGGAGAAAGTCTGGGGCCATGGACAACCTTGGACAAGAGAGTTCTAGCAACATGATATGAGTCTACCAAATGAGGTGGCCAAAGAATTTACCCAACAGCCAGGAACAAACTTTGACACAATGCCTACCTGGAGGATTTGATCATTTGTCCGGATCAATGAAAGCAGTATGTTTTTTATATGTTCCCTTTCCAAACTGGAGTTTTAGGTGTGGGTTTCCAGTTCCTTTTCTCCGATTACATATATGACGTCTCTGGGTATGATAGCTTACATTTTGGTTTACTGGTTGTCAGGTTGCGAGGAGGTTGTACAGGCCTGATGAAAGGATTGACTTTGACTTTGAAGCTGGAAACATGACTGAATGGGTTGCTTTGGGCTGTCTTCCTTGAGGAGGGCATGTTTGCATTCTACATGTGGAAGGAAAGCTTACTGCTTTCACACTAATATAAATAGCTCCCCCAAAAAACCCAACACAGTGACCCCAAATGCCTTGTCTTAAAGACCTTATAACTGGGTTTCTCCTTAACATGGGCATTCATTTTTTTTATCTGCATAATGAAGAAAATAATAATGCCTCTTTGTAACTGTGCATGAAGGATAATGTAAGATCATTTGCATGGAATATAACAGTGTATGTTAGCTATTACCTTTGTGGTGACTACTGCCATTCTGGTTATTCCTGTTCGCTCTCAGGCTTGGAGCCTCCGGATGCATTTCAGAATTATTGTCTAGTTCATGAGCCTTCTTAGGACCAGAAAATCTTCTCAATCTGTCAATCACTCCCTGAACTCTTGTTTCAAACACACCGGGATCCATGGTACCTACCATGCTTCTACCTGTAGCTGACTACGCTTGCACTCTCATGTATAGACCTTCCTATGGCTGTTGTTCCCTTGAACATTCTTGTACTTGTGTCTTCCAGGAGGTGACCAGCCACTTATACCAACTGATTACCTTTCTCCTGCATTTAATGGAGGCCCTGAGGCCATTCAGCCATCATTCTGTGAGCCCTAGATGCTCTCTTCTAATCATCATTTCACCCATTTCAGACTTTCTCCTATTAATTCACTATGGAGCTCCCTCTTTGTCCTTACCTTCCTTTTACAGAAACACTTTCCCTCAAAAAACTAAAAATGGATCTCCCATTTGACCCAGCAATTCCACTCTTAGGAATTTATCCTAAGGAATCACAAACACCAATCAGAAAGGACTTAAGCATCCCTATGTTCATATCAGCACAATTCACAATAGCTACAATTTGGAAACAGCCTAGGTGCCCGTCAGCAGATGAGTGGATCAGAAAACTGTGGTACATCAACACAAGGGAATTCTATGCTGCCATTAAAAAGAAGAAATTCTTACCATTTGCAGCAACCTGGATGAAACTCTAGAGCCTTATGCTTAGTGAAATAAGCCAGTCAATGGAGGAGAAGCACCACATGATCTCACTCATTTGTGGATAATAAAGAACATTATAAACTGATGAACAAAAGGATAGATACAGAGGCAGTAAAGCATCAAACAGACTGTGAAATTATAGCAGGAAGATTAAGGCAAAGGTAGATAAGAGATCAGTCAAAGGACTTGTATGCATGCATATAAGCATAACCAATGAACATAGACACTGGGGGGTTGGGGTATGCCTGGGAGGGAGGGGGACAATGGGGAGATATGTACACATGTAACACAATAAAAAAGAAAAAAAAGAAACACTTTAATTCCCTGCTGATGAATCTCCACACCTACTTGTACTCAGTCTGCTTTTTTCCAACTTCTCTCCTCTCATAATGATGGAGGTGTATTTTATTATCTCCCAAGTTGATGCTTCCATGTAATCTAGACATTCTATGGTGTCTTAGTCTGTTCAGGCTGCTGTAAAAGAATATCATAGGCAGGATAGCTTATAAACAACAGACATTTTTTTTTTCTTCTCACAGTTCTAGAGGATGCAAGTCCAAGACCTAGAGGTCAAGTTCTGGCGAGAACACTCTTCTAGGTTGCAGGCATCGCCAAAAGAGAGCTACCCAGCTGACTGGTCTTTCCTTATAAGGGCTCTCAACGCACTCTCTCTTCAAGAGACCCATCTTCACAACCCAATTAGCTCTCAGAGGCCGCACCGCCAAGCACCATCTTAACCACGGTCTCTACACTTGTCTGCAGGAGAAGCCATTTCTATGGGCTCTATCTAAACGTGTATCTCCCTTGTCGGTGAATATATTACATTTTTAGGTAAGTGCACTTCTATCTGCTGATTTCCAAAATACGGTCTTTGTAACATCACCGTGTATTCCATATTGTTTATGCTTGACTCTTCAGCGCATCGCCTGATGTATTAATGAGTCTGAAATAAAGGAATAAGTAGTACAAATAGTCCTCTTTCTACTCAAACCAGTTTTTCTCCCTTTCTTCAGCAGCATGGTACAGTGGAGTGTTCGTTCTTATGATGCATCTCTATAGGGTATAAAAATAATACGAGATAAATCTCAACAGACATGAGGAGCACATAATAGGCAGTGTTGAATATTTGAGGATGCAGGTTAAACTCCGTTTGTTACTAAATGGAGAGTGAATGGGAAGTTTTAAGTCGTCCTCACTAAAAGGCACTCAAACCATGAGCATAGGTTCCCTGCTCAGTCTAGTCAACTAAAGAAAACTGAAATGGCCCTGGCCGGTGTGGCTCAGTGGATAGAGCATCGGCCTGCAGACTCAAGGGTCCCAGATTCTATTCCTGTCAAGGGCATATACCAGGGTTGCCCCAGGGGTGTTCAGGAGGCATCTGATTGATGTTTCTCTCTCATCGATGTTTCTGGCTCTCTTTCCCTCTCCCTTCCTCTCTGTAAAAAAAAAAAAAAAAAAAATCAATAAAATATATCTTTTTAAAAAAACTGAAATGCATTAATAACATTCTCAGTAGAAATGTGGTGTCGGTGCTAATCTCTGAATTATTTAACACAAGACACTGAAATCTAGAGGACGGAATATTCATTAACTTGGCAGGTAACGTTAAACCAGAGAAGAATGTAAAACCTAAAAATGTAAAACATAAAAATCACCACTGGAAGTTACCCTCACTGAATGAGAAACACGAGGGAAAAAAAAAAAATTCAGTCAAGATAAGATGAGGGTAATGCATCTGAAGAGAAAAAATAATTTTTCAACACACAAATACACGAAATGCAAGGATAGCAGAAAAATAGCTAAGTGTCACAACAGATAATAAACTAACCGTGATCAGTGATGTAGCCCTGGAGAAAGCGAGCGCGGAGCTGAATTCTTAAACAGGAGCCAGGCCCCGAGAAACCACGAGGCGATTCTCAGATGCACCAGCGACTTGACTTGTTTTCCTAATAAACATGAATGCTCTTGTGGGAAATGTACGGAGAGTTCATAAGGCGGTGGAGTTAGCTGCATGTTGAAAACTAGTTATAAAAAAAAAAAGGCAAGCAAGGATTATTCGCGGTGACAACACACAGAAGATGAATGTGATATATATCATACATCACAGTTCTCCATAAAGGATGAAGCCCGGGTAATGCCACCAAAATTCATCACTCAGAAGAATAAAGAGCAATATATAAATGTGGACAAGATTGGGGGGATGGGGGGAGGATTTCTATGAGCTGATAAAAATACTAGCAGGCGATACTACAAAGATAAAGATTAAAATTGATTTTTCTTTGAATGGCTTAAATAAAATCCCATCTAACGGAGGAGAGGCTGAATTGCTTTCAATTTATTCCTAATCTTCATAGAAATGTGGATGCGATTATTTTAATATTGATTCTGACAGATAAAAAAGAAAAACAACAGCAAAACACACACACACACACACACATACACACACAAATACGTAGTCTCCAGGTAAATCTTTATCAAAGGTACAAATGATAACAGTGTGGACCAGGCCCGATAGCGGATAACATGGGTCACAGGTGGTGGACTGCAATGGGTACCAGCCTCAGAGACCTTCCACATAATGATAACAATTAGCTGTGACGAATGCACGCTTTGCCAGGCGCCAGGCAGAGCATAAGGATCGCACCGTCACTGCTAATTTTATCAGTGACTCTATGTGCAGATAACATCCTCTCTAGCTTACCGTGTGGATATTGAGGTAGATTAGTTGAAATGCGGGCAGACAGCCATAGAACTACAGCAAGTCACTCAACTCATGATCACTACAGCCCGTGTTCTTAACCATAAGCAATGTTAAGATGTAAATAAGAATTTATTTTATTTTTTCTATGTCCCCCAGCATTCTGTTCTTTTTCTTTTCTTTCTCTTCTCTCTCTCTTTTTTTTTTTTTTTTTATAATTTAAAAGGACTGTTCAGCCTTTAAAAACTTGGATAAGTAGCATGAGAGATCAGAGACCGGTTTTAGCCATGAAAATTGTAAGTGAATAATTATGAGAATTATGCCATTCAACTAGTCAAGGTTCTCCAGAGAGATGGAAGAGCTAGAATATATAGTCATTTACCAATTATATATACAGTGGTACCTCGAGATATGAGTGCCCTAACATACGAGATTTTTGAGAAACGAGCCGTCAAGTGAGCGATTTTTGCTTTGAAATACGAGCAACATTTGAGATAGGAGTCATCGCTGGGATCTGCTGGCTGCACACGACCCACCTGTTTACTGCGAGTGTCTCATAGTTTCCCACGCCTCAAGGTTACGGAACGAATTAAACTCGTATCTCAAGGTACCACTATACAGTAGATAAGAGGGAGAGAGAACCTCAAGAAATGGACTCACACAATGATTCTGAAAGGCTTGGTGAGTCCAAAATCTGATGCAAGAAGGGAGGCTGGAGACTCAGGCAAGAGTTGCAGCTCACGTCCAAAGTCAGTCCCCTGGCCACACAGGAAGAGCCAAAGGCCTTCTTGAAGGAATTCCCTCCGGCTTGGGAGTGGTCCGCCTTTTGTTCTACTTAGGCCTTCCACTGATTGGAGGGCTAAACTTGACATTAAAAAGGGCCATCTGACTTACCCAAAGTTCACCCTTGTAAAAGTAAACCTCAGTTAAAAACAGCTGTAAAGGAATCTCCAGACTAGTGCCTGACCAATTCAAAATCTGGGGCTGGGGCCTAGCCAAAATCAACCATCAGAGGAATCCCATTTGGCTTTTTGTTTTATTATTACAGTGGTTCCTGGAGATACGAGTGTCCTAACATAGAGATTTTTGAGATATGAGCCGTCGAGCTAGCGATTTTTGCTTTGAAATATGAGCAACATTTGAGATAGGAGTAATCGCGCGGATCAGCCGGCTGCACACGACCCACCAGTTTACTGGGACTGGAGTGTCTCATAGTTTCCCAGGCCTCAAGGTCACAGAACGAATTAAACTCGTATCTTGAGGTACCACTGTATCACTAGGAGCCCTGCATCGCCAGCCTGGCCCTGCCTCCCTCTCTGACCTTGAAGCAGCTGGGCCTCTGCTGATCAGGCCCTCCCCCAGCACAAGTGTGAGGGCGCCCCTGCCGCCCCACCCCCAACACTGTGCACTCAAACTCCTCCTGTCCAGTCGACCAATTATAGTGTCCGGGTTAATTAGCTTATTTCTCTATTTTATATATACATATAGATTATTATTTTTAATCCTCACATATTTTTTACATTGATTTTTGGAGAGAATGGAAGAGAGAGGGAAAGCTAGAAAGAAATATTCATGTGACAGAAACACATCCATTAGTTGCCTCCTGTAAGAGGTCTGACCAGGACTTAGGCCAGGGAGGAGCCTGCAACCGAGGTGAGGGCCCTTGACTGAAACTGCACCCAGGACCCTTGGGTCCACAGGCTGATGTTCTATCCACTAAGCCAAACTGGCTAAAGCCCATTTGTTATTTTAAATAAATCTAATTCAGAAAATACAAAGGGCAGATTTATTTGTTTGTTTATCACTTCACATAGCATAGGTTTTTTGGGTGGGCTTGGTTGTTTCACATTGTGTCACATGATAGTAAGCTCTTTTCTCTAATAATTTATTAATATTTGTTATATCTGTATATTCATTAAAATGGTAAAAACCTAAGATATAGCACAGCTTCTTATAGAAAGTTCTCTATAGTTACCCATGGTTCTTTAGTTCTTCTTTGATGTGCACTCTTAATAACAATTTAACACTTATGGAGTCATTTGAGGGAAAGGATGCCTCAAAGAAGCAGTCTGACTCTTATTTCTCTTTAATTTCCTGCTATTCTTGAAGCTCAAATAAAAATCTGAAAAGTACATATAATTTTAAATTTATAAATGTGAGTTTTCATATAATTTATAAGGCAAGTTATAAAATTAGTATAGTAATATAGGACTTTTTGAAAATCTACTTTATTACCACATAATATAACTTTAGTGAATATTTTTTATGTTTTCAGTTCTAAATAATGAGAAAAAAGCAATGTGAATGAAAAATAATGAGGTTATAGAAAGATCCTATTTAATAAAAGAGTAATATGCAAATTGACTATACCTCCAATACACCACAAGCCATGCCCACCAGCCACGCCCACTAGCCAATCAGGAGAGACTATGAAAATTAACCCAACTAAGATGGCTGTGGCCACAGAGAGAGCAGGAGGGAGGCCCTGGAGATGGAGGAAGCCAAGCTTTCCACACAACCTGGCCAACCCAGGCCTCCGCTTAAGGCAACAGAGTTTCAATAGCTGTGCAAGCAGGCTTGGCTCCAACATTTCAATTATAGAAGATAAATTCCATAGAAATGGCTGCCACCATGGAGTGAGCAGAAGGCTCAGCTCCACTCCAGGCTACAAAGTTTCAACTGTAGAAGATAAATAAATCCCAGATACCAGGGCCTCTGGTTGGGTTGCCGGGGGTGGGGGATTGGGGGGGGCGTTGCATGGCCGGCCTGCAAACCACCACAGGTCTTTCCCCCAAGATGCCCCACACTTCAAGGGAACCCTCACCCAGAACTGGAACACCCTTTAGGGCAAACCAGTTGGCCCCCATCCATACACCAGGCCTCTATCCTATGTAATAAAAGAGTAATATGCAGATTGACAATCACTCCGACACAAAAGATGACTGCCCCCCTGTGGACACAAGATGGCTACCACAAGATGGCAGTTGGGGGGACCCAAGTCTGCAGGGGAGGGCAGTTGGGGACAAACAGACTGGCAGGGGAGCAGTTAGGCATCAATCAGACTGTCAGGGGAGTAGTTAGGGGGTGATTAGGCTGACAGGCAGAGTCGGTTAGGGGCAATCAGAAAGGCAGTCAGGTGAGCAGTTGAGAGCCAGCAGTCCTGGATTGTGAGAGGTATGTCTGACTGCCCATTTAGGCCCGATCCGAATGGAGAGGGTGCAGATTGGAGAGAGTGCAGGCTGGGCTGACCACCCCCTTCATGCACAAATTTTGTGCACTGGGCCTCTAACATTAAAAAAAAAAAATACAGAGAGGCTCCATTTTTCTGCCTAATGGAAATTTATAGTTTGTTGTAATATTTTAAATCATAACTATAGTCTCTGTTGCCTGATGCATAATTTATAGTTAGAGGATAAATGTTTTCTCTTGTGGTATTTCATCAGTAGTTTCCAAATGATTTTTCTAATATTATTGTGAGTAAAATTTATATTGTTTATAAGAACTTTACTAATAAATAGTAATGGGCTTTGATTTTTTTAAAAAATATGTACAGTGTTTCAACATATATTCTGAATAATTCTTTCATTTAAGAAATATTTAGTGATAGTAAAAAAATCTGATGATTTCATCTTTAACTCCTGTTTCTCTGAAAGTAAGACATCCCTCGAAAATAAGACCTACTTTTAGTTTTGCCTTTTGCTGTAATATAAGGCATCCCCTCCGAAAATAAGACCTCCCAGATAATAAGGCCTCCCCCGAACATAAGTCCTCCCTGGACTATACGGCCCCCAAAGCTACTGTAAGGCATCTGACTCCTGATTTAAAGAGACCTCACACTGCCTCAGCTCCGGCTGTTCTGTGGCCCATCAGTGAGCTGGCTGGTTTGTAAAGATAACAACTACCGTACCATATACAGGTAATAAATTTCCTTTTTTTTTTTTTTTTTGTTCAACAATAATATGTACCATATTCTTCCTCATGGAAAAATAAGACATCCCCTGAAAATAAGACCTAGCACATCTTTGGGAGCAAAAATTAATATAAGACACTGTCTTATTTTTGGGGAAACAAGGTATAACTTACCTGAACCTTATTTTCTTTTTTATGATTTAAAAGGAAACTTTTCATCCATATGACATTCCAGTGGTCTTGATCTGGCATATAGGAGGTTTCAGCAATCTTGAAGGGACTGTGCATAAATTAATCAAGAGTTCAGAGATGAAACATACTTTTGAAAGGCATTATAGGGAGTCAGAGAAGAGGAACTAAAGGAGCGAAGTTCTCCTCTTCTCAGGACCTCTTGCTTTTTATTAACAGAATTTGTTCTAAGGCAAGGTGGAGAGATACACATCAAAGGGTAGGGTTAGGTACAGAATCCATTGTTAGATTGGGGAATTGCCTTCTTCGGTTCAGGTGTTTGACCAAGAGAAGGCAATAATGTGTAGATTGAGATGCCCTCAACTGTCTGGCAGCAAGCAATACATATATATATATATATATATATATATATATATATATATATATATATATCCTTTTCAGGTTTGGGGAAATGCCTTTAGCCGTTCCCAGATGATCCAGCCCTGCTGACATGCTGGAATTGGCTTCTGGCAATGATAGACTGAACTAATATGTGTGGTTACCCTTTCAGCTTTAGGCATAAAAAAATTAAGACAATATATTTGACATTCTAGAGCAAAGCTTTTAGTACTATAAATAAACAAACAAACAAACAAACAAATAAAATATGGAAGTGTCAGAATTTAAAACCCTACAACCTAATGCCATGGGAGGACACTAAAGACATTTAATATTCAAATTGGATATTAATCTTGAGCCTGGATACTGGGGTTCCAATATCCATATTGGGGTACAGATGATACCATGTCCAGCTCAGTAGATAATTCATTTCTTGATGAATCTATAAAGTTAGGCCCATCTGTGAAATGGCTATTAGTTTAGAAGTGGACAAAATACAACCTCTTTTATGTCCCTGACTGCATTTAATAAATAATTTCAACTTGAATCTGTTAAATTGATTCATTTAAAAACACTTTAAAATATACATTATTATAATCTGTATTATAGTGCTCAGTATTCACCTAAATAATTTGTGTTTCTGATATAAATTACTATTTTTTTTCAGCTTATAAAATACTAAGTTTTAGGCTGGAAAACCTAGAGATTTAAGGATTCTATGCAATAGAATATGAGTTATTAAGAATTAATACTATTTATTTTGACACAAAGTAGAAGTGAAAAGTCTTTTGGTTGAAGAAAGGGAGTTTTGTTAGATCTCCAACAGTTTTGTTAGAAGTGGATAGACTCAAAAGTTCTTCCTACCAATATCCTTGATTGAATCAATTTAAAACATCCATTCCATTTTACAAACGTGGATCCAGGCACATGTTATCAACTTTGCAAGTTTCATTAAATTGACTACTACCATTTTGTAGAAACTGAAGGATAAAAAAATAAGTGAAGTTGGAAATGAGACCTCAATGCATAGCTGTAGAAGATTTAATTGGGGAACTCAGTTACATTTGCAGTCGATAAAGACAAAAGGCATAATGTGAACAATCCTGTAAGATATGATACACGGAAAGATATTTGACTGAAGGACAGTAGATGGAATGTTTTCTGTTATTTATTTTTATTTTTATTTTTTTAGTTAGTGCTACTGTTTTGACATTGTGAACAGATAGATACTCAGCATCATTTTCTATGAATAAAGATAAAGGCCATTGGTAGTATAAGATAGTCTTTCACAGTTTTAAAAACCTTCTTTATTAAAAAATAGTCTGGTCATCTTTCAAAATTTGTATTTGTATTCTAGCACTGTATATTTATATTAAAATTTTTTATTTCCTTCCTGATCCAATATTTACGTTAGTAAGTTAACTGGATTTTTAAGTGTCAATTTCATTAAATTCAAGATTAGTGCTAAAAAATTAAATTATAATACGTAGTTGCCCCTGATATCTATATATGTAAAAGGCAAGCGACTGAATGATGGAAGGACCAGAATGACCTGTCACTATGATGGGCACTGAGGTTGCCAACTGGCCTAATCGGGTTCCCAATCTACTCCCCCAACTTCCCATGTCCCTCCCCCCTGCTGACCCAGCCCCAATTGGCCCCCATTGGGGCAGGGGCTGGACCCTACCTGTGCATGAATTTGTTCATCGTGCCTCTAGTTTTTCAAATAACATTAGAAATATATGTATAAACATTAGATTTTTTTCTGACATTGACCAACAGTTATGTGATACATTGAAACAGAATATGGGTGTTAGGCATTCACTCCTAACACATGTCGAAAATAAACTTACAAAATAAGGTGGATTATTATCTTGATCATGTATATTCAAGAATAAATGTATATTCCTTTTGAGAAAAGCTGCAATACCAAGAAGTTTGATGATACATAGGATAATATTGTTTGGAGATAATGTCTGACAACTCTGAGAAAAAGATATGAATTTATAGGCTTCAGAGGTTGACAAAAATACTTCTAATTTATTTCAGTTTGCCTTTATCTGTTCTTTCACTTTTGGATCAATGATCATATTAATATCACATTAGAGAGTAAATTAAAATATCATACGCATTGATGATTTAAAATATCAATATAACAATTGTGAAAAATCTTTTGTGAAAGTTAATTGAGAAAAAAATAATATAAAGTGACTTGGAAAGAAATGTTGGACATTATTTATAGACAATTTTTTATAAATTTTAACTATAAATTATGTGTGTTTTTTATGATTACAATAAAAAAGTAGAAATGCATTTAAAGCCAATGTTAATTCTATAATTTACTCTGCTCTAATTTACATTGAACTGTTCATAAACTACTAGCATTAAAATATAATTCATTACCAGCTATTAGGTCTTTTAGTTTTGCAGGATAGCACTCATAGCCAAATCCTATTTAATTGTTTTATAGATAATAACTTCTTGGATGGGATCTTTAAATTACTAAACATATATAAATTGACCTTTTTGATTAATCTCCCAAGTAAGTACTGATTCTCTAATCAGTTAAATAATACATAAATTATGTTATGAATTTTAATCAGCTATGAATTAACTGAATCAAAATTATTGCTAATTGTGTAAATTAGGTAATTTTATAATCTCTCTGTTTCATTTTCCTCATTTCCAAAATAAGAACCATGATTGGTCTTGTCTTTGTAGATGTTTATAGGCATTCAATAAATTAATCCAGTTAACAGTGAAGTTTAAGTCCAAACTTACAGAAATCACTAAATAAACAGCACCTATAATTATGAGGCAATTACTTCCTTAATAGATATATGGATATAAGACTGTTTTATATTTGGTATGCTGCATCTAATGATAATAATCTATTATTAAGACAGGGCACTTAACTGTTTCCATCCGTCCCCACCCCCGGTAAATATATATATTTAGCTATAAAATATGTTGGATTTTTTTCCCAAAGTTCAGTTTCATATTAGTTTATCTTTAACCATAATTTTATAACCTCACTTTGACTACATCTAATAATGACTTATAAGTTTTGATAGCAATTAAAAGTTTATTTTCTAAAATCACTTTGTAAAACATATTTATATCTCTTCTTTATATAAATGATAACTGTAGGAGCCCCTTTCCACGTCCTGCATGGTTTAGGGTTCCCAGTTCAGGGTTCGGGTTCTGAAGGAGGCCGCATGCAAAGGAAATGAGAGACCAGAAAACATTAATTTGGTGATATTGGGGGGCCAGGCGGGAGCCTTCCTCTAGTGGAAAGAACTACCACTTGCTCTGGCCTTTTTCTCCCTTTTATTAAGGCTTTGGGACACACCCTTAGCCTTTAGGCAGGAAATAACAAAACAGAAATTAACATGAAACAAACAGGTAGAGGCTGCTTCAGCTATGAATGTTTTCAACTAAACAGTGAGTAATTAGCTCTGACCTTTCAGAGCAATTAAGGTTGACCAGCCTCCTGGCCTCCTGTTTATATCCACTTAGTGAGAACAATGTTTGGTTTCCGACAGGTAACCTACACAAGAAATTTCTCTCATTTAATACTTTAGGACAAACAGGGAGAAGCAAGCATTTTCCATGAAGCTATCATTTTATTCTGTCTCTACTTAATTCTTTATCCATGTCAGAAAGCTTTTATAACTAAATTAGAGGCCTGATGCATGAAATTTATGCACAGAGGTGTGTGTCCCTCAGCCCAGCCTATACCCTCTCCAATCTGGGACCCCTTGAGGGATGTCCATCTGCCTGTTAGGCCTGATCCTAACTGCCCATTTAGGCCTGATCCTACGTAAACGGGCAGTAGGATATCCCTCCCACAATCCAGGCTCCCAACTGCTCACTTGCGTGCCTTTCTGATTGCTCCTAACTGCTTCTGTCTGCCAGCCTGATCACCCCCAACCAGTCCCCTGCCAGCCTGATTGATGCCTAACTGCTCCTCTGCCAGTCTGTTTGCCCCTAACTGCCCTCCCTGCAAGCCTGGTCACCCCCAACTTCTCTCTCCTGCAGGCCTGGTCCCTCCCAACTGCCTTTCCCTAATGGCCCAATCACCACAACTTCCCTCTCCTGCTGGCCATCTTGTGGTGGCCATCTTGTGTCCACATAGGGGCAGCCATCTTTGACCACATGGGAGCAGTCATCTTGTGTGTTGGAGTGATGGTCAATATGCATATTACTCTTTTATTAGATAGGATATATAAGAAGAATTTAACAACAATTTAAATTCTTTTCATACAACTTAAACAGGACTTAGTAATACCCTCACTAATGGCACAGTTTTGAAGAAGTACACTTTTAAAATAAACATGGGATATCCATCATGATTTTGAACTTACAAACAGAAGCCTATGTTAGTTTGGCATATTGATATAGCACCTTTTAAGTATCTCCTTAGCACTATTTAGAGTCATGAGGTTCCAAGGAAATGCTTGGTAAAGTTGAGAAAGGTTGAAGGGGAGAGGCAACTTGTCCAAAATGTTAAATAAGGAGTTGAATTGGGAAATAACACCAGACAAGCTAAGTATCCAGCGAACAAAACAGCTGTCCAAAATGGCATTTTCCCCCTAATATGTCACTTTCATTTTATTCATCTCTCATTCACTTGCTCATTTAGCAAACATTTACTCGGCTCTTGCTAAGTGAGAGGCATACGTTAGTAACAAGAAACACAATGGTGAGCAAACACTTGCAACACATGCCTCTAGAATTAAAAAGTAGTGATCAGCAAAGAAAATGAGCAAGGGTGAGGGGTCCTTGGATAATCAGTAGGTTCCGAGGGAGCATGGAAGAGGGAGACCTGATTGAATCTGTGGTGCCTGGGAAAAGGCTCCCAACTCTTCGGAACCTCAGTTTGCTAATCTGAATGTGAGAGACATAACTTTATTTTTTGAAATATGATTTTTATTGATTTGCTTAGAAAGAGAGGAAGGGGGAGAGATAGAGAGATAGAAGCATCAATGGGAGAGGAACATCATCAATTGGTTGCCTCCCACATGGCCCCTACTGGAGATGGAGCATGCAACCTAGGTAGATGATCTTGACCAAAATCAAACCTGGGACCCTTCAGTCCACAGACTAGTGCTCTATCCACTGAGCAAAACAGGCTAGAAAGAGATGTAGCTCTTTGAGTTACCCTATATAATAAAAGGGTAATATGCAAATAGACCAAATGGCAGAACAACACACAACCAATCAAAGGGTAATATGCTAATGATATGCTAAGGTTGCTCAATCACTCACAATGATGTGAACTGACCACCAGGCGGCAGATAGTCAACTGGTTTACCAGTCACTGTGATGTTCACTGACCACCAGAGGGCAAATGCTCTGATTGGTAGGTTAGCTTGGGGTCCAGCCAATCAGGACTGAGATGAGCCAGACATGCCCTGGAGCCCTCCTGCAGTCCCTTCCTGGACTGTTCGTGCACTGGGGGTCCCCTCACTCTGGCCTGCACCCTCTGGCAATCTGGGACCTCTCGGGGGATGTCAGAGAGCTGGCCACTCCCCTTGGGAGGGCACCAGACACAGAGCTCATGGTTGGTGAGCACTGCTGGGTAGTGTGGGCCTCTCCTGATTGATTGGGTGTGAGCCCCCAGCAGGCACAGTGGGGCTGGGATGAGCAGGGGTGGCAGGTAGGAGCTAAAGGCAGTGTTGGACTGCAAGCCACCCAGAGTGACCCACCCAAGCATGAATTCATGTACCAGGCCTCTTTTTTTTTTATAAAATATTTAGAAATTAGATGTTCCTAATATTTTTGCAAATTCTAATCTATTTTTTCCATCGTCCTAATTTATTGAAAATATTCTTCCTCCATGCCAAGATTTTGTATTAAAGTTTATAAAAGTATATTATTAACATAGGTATTATTACCTCTGCTGGCCTTTATTTTCCATATGTTTTTTAAAGAGCAGTGTTTTAACTGGGGCGATTTTACCCACCCTCCTCTGCCCTGCCCCAGAGTATATTTGACAGTATCTGGAGTTATTTTTTATTGCTACAACTTGAAGGGAGTAAAGGACAGTAATGCATAGCATATCTTCTAAAATAAAAAATTATCTGATCTCAAACGTCAAAAAGTGCCAAGGTTGAAAGAAACATACTTTGGAAAAATAATACTCTCCCCTTCTCTACTTCCTTCACTTTCCACATTTTCATACTCTCAGACATAATACATAGTATAAGGAGATACATTTTTAATATATCAATTACTTAACTTAATTCTCTATTTCTTTGTTCAAATTACATAATTATACAGCATTGACAAATTCATGTATTGATGCATAAATTCAACAAATACTAATCCAAGGTCTACTTTGTGTTAAGTATTTTGCTCAATAAAAAGATGAATAAATTCAGTAAAAAAATGTAAAAATATATATAAACATTTCCTTGCTTGAATATATTTCAAAGCCTAGGGAGATGGCATTAAGTAAATGTCATGACATGCACTTCGACATAAGTAACCGGGAAATAAGTCATTTCAAATATTACACTCAGTTTTATTGATTATTGCAAAGGTACTTAAAATCATTTCTCCATCTCTTACTACCATTGTATAATATGTAACCTACCATACTGCAAGTAACTTATCAAGGTCAATTAAGCTTTAGAAACTCTGCCACAAGCGAAATTGCTAATCCCTGTGGTACTTTTCTCTTAATTGATTTTAAACTACCAATTTTCTTTAGTTCCCCTTAGCTCAGAAAACTTACTTAATGTGCCAAGACTAATATAATAACATAGCTATCATCAAATTAAACAGAATTTAATTTTTAGTAAAATATAGGGAACTATGTTCAAAACTAATCAGGGAAATATGTGTCTATATTGACAGTATTAGGACAAAGTAGATATAACAATCTGCATCTAAAATAACTTCATGCATTTTTTCATACACAAGGTGACATTCGTTAGTCACTTTGACTCGTTTTTCCTCCAAGTGCATGTTTAATTTCATTGATTGTTGTTACCTCAGTTTCCACTGAAGTTCTATAAAGACCTGTAATTACTATCTCATACTATCTCATGAGTGTTGTTTCTTGAATGTGTGGGTAAATGAAGTTATATTGCAAACCTAGAGATTAGTAAATAAAGTGTACTTACAGATCTATTACCTATAGAATTTTTTTTCATAAATATCATCCTTTCTTGAAATCTAAGTCCAAATTATGACTGTCAGTTCTGCCAGGAATCAATGTGAGTATAGAAAATATATCATCTTAATTTTATATTCCTGATATATGTAGCATGTAGTCTTATTCTAGCAAGAATACATGTGCCCAGGGAAAGGTGATGAATAGAATACATTTTAAAAACTAAAATCAAGGAGAAACTTAAAATGCTTTAATACATTTTGCATCCGCCTATTTTTTTTCTATGCAAGTGTGTAAAATGTATAATTCATTCAGCTAACCGCATGAAAATATGAAAATATGGGATTAGATAACAGATATTAAATGGTCAGGAAGTCTTTACAAATTATTTTTAAGTTTAAGATTAAGACCAGTGCAATCATAAGTACACTGCAGCAAATTGAAGGAAAATATAATCTCAAGACAAACATGTGAAGAGCAATAGTCTACTCTGGGTTGGAATAACGTGGCCTCTTTAATTCAAGCTTTTATTGGGTCATGGAGAATTCCAATGGGACCTGAGGAGAGACAGACTGGAAAAACCAAGTTGTAGGAATGGGTTGTCAGAGTTAGAAAGTGACTCAGACATTCGAGTGCCATTGGCATTCTGGGAAAATGTCCCCAGATAAACAGAGAAAATGGGATCCCGCAGAGAAGAAAATCTAAGGAGTGAGGAAGGATTCTGGCCAGCATTTTAATGACTTAACCAGAGGGCGGAACATTGCATATGGAAAAGAAAAGAAACGAATGTGACTGTATTTTGTTGAAAACAGGAGAGTGAACCAGGCAGTTAAGGTAAGATGGGAAAGAATTTAGGGGCGGACCTAAAATTTAGAGAAAGAATTCTATTCAGGTGCTGCCACAGTGACTAAAGTAATATTTTCGGAGACCCATGAAAATGTGAGAAAGTGTGATTTTTTTTTTTTTTTTTTTGTAGTTTAATCACAAGCGATTGTCCAATAGTTAGCAGGATTTTCTTTTGGGGAATATTCTTTTTTTTTTAATATATTTTATTGATTTTTTTACAGAGCGGAAGGGAGAGAGATAGAAAGACAGAAACATCGATGAGAGAGAGACATCCATCAGCCGCCTCCTGCATGCCCCACAGTGGAGATGTGCCCGCAAGCAAGGTACATGCCCCTGACCGGAATCGAACCTGGGACCTTTCAGTCTGCAAGCCAACGCTCTATCCACTGAGCCAAACTGGTCTCAGCTTGGGGAATATTCTTAAGACCCAAATGATAGCAAAGTAATTTGATGTACATGCTATATTGCTTCTAATGGCTAAAATTGCCCCAATGTAATTTATTTCTTTGCACATACACACAGCCTTGGTAATTAGCCTAGAGAGACAATATAACTGATTTTTTTAGAAAATAAAAAAATTATAAACTAAAGAAATCATTTGCATTGTGACATTGCTGAAAAAAAAAGGAGGGTGAAGATGGAAGAAAGAAAGTGAGGATGGGAGAAAGGTAAGAACAGAAGAGGTACATTGGGAAGGAATTACATCCTAGTGTTTGGGTAGACTTATTGGGTAAATAAGAGGCAACTTTAAAACATTGCTAATGTTTAGTTGTGGGGAGAAGAGAAAAATATGAATAGAAAGAAAGATTTAGGATAATTATGGCCTACTTAAGTTCTAATTAAGTTGCAGCTGTGTTTCAGATGATTACGTATCTGTCAGGTACTAAGGCACAATTTAGTGACCAACTCTATATGAATTTTAAGACTTCCTAGTTTTATCTTGCTGATCACCACTATTCTGTACTCCTTTATTCTATTTCATTCCCCGATGCAGGTATTTCATAATGCCAGACAATTTTACCAAAAGAAATGTTAATAATCACTTGTGCATGTGAAAATTTTTATTTTATGATCATTTCTAAAATGAAACGTCCTCTTAGCTATTGACAGCCGTAGAATTAATCAATGTTGTCAGTCTGAGTATATGAAGTTAATTAAGTTGACAGCCATGTGGATGGTACCCTCCTAAGGAGTATTTGAAAATGTATGAAGACATTTGTGTTGTCGCAATGACAGAGAGGCACCACCGAAAGAGAATAGGTGGGGATGAGGAATGCTGAACAACCAACCATGGATGGGAAGATTTTGCATAGATAATATTTCTTTTATGACGTTATGCTTGATTTGCAAGAGATAACCTTTAAGGCAGGATAACAATTAGAAGATGGCATTCACTCACTGAGTTCATTTTCCCCCACAATCTCATTTTCTCCAAGCACATTCCATGGAGGCCAGTCCAGTGTGACACAGCTCCTGCTTTGGGGACATTAGAAATGGGCTGTGTGAAGCTTGTTGAAACTTCCACTTTCTTCATAAAAAGGAGACAAACACCTTTCTCTTCGGCCACCTCAGATCTCTTCTACCATCTTGATGTCTTAAATGAGGATGTGAGGCATGCACCTTAAAAAAATTGTGTTAGGAAGATATGTTAGGAAGTATAAAGAATATGCTTTACTAGTTATTTATGCCAACAATGACAACCATGTTACCATGCCAACTCTTTAGAAATAGCAAGTTAAGAAATGTCTTTCTGCTTTAGGCAAATTTGGTCAAACCACTTCTACATAACTGCAGTCTATTAGCTTCCTTTCCCCCTCACCATCCAAAAGGCCCAGTGCCTTTCTCTAGTCCAGCGGTTCTCAACTTGTGGATCATGACCCTTTGGGGGTCGAACGACCCTTTCACAGGGGTTGCCTAAGACCATCGGAAAACACATATTTCCCATGGTCTTAGGAACCAACAGAACATTCCTTAGTGTAGCAATGTAGTTTACTGTTGTTATATGAAGACTGTTACCCATGCTACACCACGATTCAAGACAAAAATTTCATTTATTTGTCATTAGAAATAAATATTTCACAATATATAATTACATATTGTTTTTGTGATTAATCACTATGCTTTAATTATGTTCAATTTGCAACAACGAAAATACATCCTGCCTATCAGATATTTACATTACAGTTCATAACAGTAGCAAAATTACAGTTATGAAGTAGCAACAGAACTAATTTTATGGTTGGGGGTCACCACCACATGAGGAGGTGTCTTAAAGGGTCGTGGCATTAGGAAGGTTGAGAACCACTGCTCTAGTCCCTCACAGTTGCTCTCTGGATGTTTAAACTCCCTTGCTATGGCAGCTGTTTCTAGTTAGCGCTGCTAAAACTCTAAGAATATCCTTCTTTCTTCCTCAAATCCGGTGAGCTCCTTATAATCTCAGTGTGTCTGTTCTCTCTTTAGTGTTAAAGATAAAGCCTTCTTCTTTTATTAAAATAATTCATTCTGAGGTCTGACTTACTAATAATGCTAACCGCATAACTACAGCTGGCATATCCTATGGTATCCAATATATTGTTGAACTGTATTGCGACTTATTTCTTTTTGTTTATTATATATCTTCCCCACAGAAATCTAAGCTTCCTTGGAGCAGGCATCTCAAGTACCATGACTGCTCTGTAGTAGCTAATTCAGACTCGGAGGTACTCAGTCATGTTTCTTAAAGAGAAGTAAACTTGAGAAATTCAGAATAATAAGCATTCCGTGTGGGTGATTACGGTTGAGGGGGAATAAGGGGAAGGTGTGTTAGACTGAGTTTTGAAAGATGGATAGGGTTTGTATAAATCAAGTTTCCTCGGTGCTAAAAGAGTCCACAGTTTCTGTGCATCACTACATCCCAGTCTACGCACAGAGATGGTGCACATACAGTTAGATGTTCTATGTCGAAATGGGGCATACGATTCTATGTCTACTTATTTCATCTGGGGGCTGAGGAAGGAAATGGGGAATTAACTACAGGTGGGGAACAGGGACTGAATTTGGAATAGACAGGTAGCTGTGGCACAGTAAGGTACTGGTAGAGGGCAGGCAAACCCAAAGCAATATACAGTGGTACCTCGAGATACGAGTTTAATTCGTTCCGTAACCTTGAGTTACAGTAAACTGGTGGGTGGTGTGCAGCCAGTCGATTACTCGTATCTCAAATGTTGCTCGTATTTCAAAGCAAAAATCTCTCACTCGACGGCTCGAATCTCAAAAATCTCGTATGTTAGGGCACTCGTATCTCGAGGTACCACTGTATTTAGTAAATGTGTCTTTCCCATTTGGGGGTCAATGCCAAGGGCCTATTTACTTAAAGGCAATAGGAATGAATATCAAGAAATTGCATAATAGCAACTATATATGTTAGTGGAAATGCCACTTCTTTTGCAGTGTAATTTGACATTCTCAAGGAAGTCCAATTTGCTGAACAGTCTCTAAAAGAAAGGGTGATACAAGTTTAAGGCTACAATAGTTACTATTATCTGGTAGTCATTATTTTAATAGGGTGACGTGCTGGTTTCGTTTTTCTCACTCTTATTAGCTGCCTCATTTTTTCAGGTAAAAGCAATAGCCACGCCAAATTGAAGTAATAGAATATTGGGCATGTCACATAGACAGTTTTCCATTATCACGCAGAATAAAATAGCCACACTAGAATCCAGTCATCAGAATATAAATAGGTAGGACATCTTTTTTTGTGAAACCATTTCTCCGGAAAATCTTTCTTTAGTATTTTAACACACTTTTTTTTAAATTTTTTTTTCTTACTTCAGAGCAAAATTGCCTCTTGTAGTCTGAGATGTCACTGTCATCACAAACCACTTCAAGAGAGATAAAGTCACTTATCAAAAGTGTTGCCTGTATCTGCCCACATTTTAAAACCCTTCGAAGCGAATTTCAAGAGAGCAGCAAGGATAAAGCAAGGCAATCGCTTCTAAAACCGTGGATTAGCACAACACTGGATGATTATTTACCATATGGTGATGTCTGTAATGTTTTATTTTACATATTCCCTGCCCTTTTCCAGTGACACCTGCAACCCTGGTTTTATGCTTGAATTTGGTTCTGGGTTGCTCAAAATAACACTTTGCTGAAATATATAACTTGCACGCAAGTAATTTTATTAAGACAAATAATATCTAGACAAGGTAATTCTGAAAAGATATTTTTACCATAACACTTCTCAGAAATGCCCTATAAAAGAAGAAAGTGAACAGATTGTTAAATGTCTATAGACACAAAGCAGAAGGTTAAATATTTTCTTTTAAAATATCTGGTCCCCCAAAATGAAGGGTAGAATAAAACACTTTTCCTTATTTATTTTTCACTTACTCAACCAGGATTTTTTCTTTATAATTCAAGGAGGTGTGACTTTTAATATAGTGAAGCATTGACCTCTAAGTAGATGTATGTCAGACACATCAGACAAGTGTAGTAAAGATGTATCTGCAGACAAACTGCTTTATTTATATCGTACTCTCAAATTAAATGAAATTATTTTTAATTATCAGCATTTAGGTTAACTGACCTGGATTCAACATGGAATACGTGTGATTTGTCGAGAGAAAAGATATAGTCACAGTAACTCTTTCAGGGAATTGAAGGTCAATAGAAAAATCCTCCTCACATTCATGTCAATTCCATGCAACATTTGAGAACCATGCACAATGAAAGTAATAGGAAGTGAGTCTTAACTGTGTGCTCGATATGTCACTTCAATTTCTCTCATAGAAAATTTAAAAGAAATAGAGGAAATTAATTGTAATAATGAGTATACCCAAATATTTATTTCTATATGTAATCAATATAAAAACCTTTAAGATAATTTACAGTCTTCTTTTCATACTGTCTTTGAAATCTGCCAGTATTTTTACATTTATAACACCTCTCAATTTATAACATTTATAACACCTTTCAATTCCCACTAACCACATTCAGATTCTTGTTAGCTAAATGTTGCTGGTACACCATATATATAGTATACCATTTTGGACAATGAAGATTTAGTGTACTTCAGTATTCAAATACAGCTTTCAAAATTTTTCATCTTTACAAATGACTCTTACACTCATTTCAATTCTCTTGTTGTTGTTTTTGTTGTTTGTTTGTTTGTTTTTAGTCTTTTCTACTTTGTCCAAGAGAAACAATACAATTTTTGTTGTTGTTTTAATGCCCCTGATCTTTGTTGAAACAGCTATAGGAAATGACCTGGTTTTTATTAAACAATCAATTTTAAAGAACTAATTTATATTTGAGTATTAGAAATACTCTCCTGCAGGTTTGATTGCCCTAACTGTCCTTCCTTGCAGGTCTGGTCCCTGTCAACTGCCCTGCCCTGCCCTGCTGGCCATCTTGTGGTGGCCATCTTGTGTCCACATGGGGGCAGAATCTTTGACCACATAGGGGCAGCCATCTTGTATGTTGGACTGATGGTCAATGTGCATATTACTCTTTTATTAGATAGGGTAGAGTCCTGGTTCATGGGTAGGGGCCAGCTGGTTTTCCCTGAAGGGTGTCCCAGATCAGGATGGGAGTTCCCTGGGGGCACAGAGTAACCTGGGCGAGGGGCCTGTGATGGTTTGCAGGCCAGCCACCCCCTGATGACCCAAGCAGAGACCCTGGTATCTGGGATTTGTTTCTCTTCTACAATTGAAACTTTGTAGCCTGGAGTAGATCCAAGCCTCCTGCTCTCTCCTGGCAACAGCCATTTGTGTTGGGATTTATTTATCTTCTATAATTGAAACTTTGTAGCCTTAAGCAGAGGCCTAGGCCAGGCAAAGTGTGCAGAAAGCTTGGCTTCCTCCATCGCCAGGGGCAACTCAAGCCTCCTCTCTCTCCTCAGCTCTGTGGTTGCTGCCATTTTTGTTGGGATTTATTAATATTCTATAATTGAAACTTTGTAGCCTTGAGTGGAGGCCTGGGCCTGCCAGGGTGTGTGGAAAGCTTGGCTTCCTCCATTGCCCAGGAAACCCAAGTCTCCCGCTTGCTTGCTCAGTGGCTGCAGCCATCTTGGTTGGAGTTAATTTGCATACTTGCTCGTGATTGTCTGGTAGGCATGGAAGGTGGGCGTGGCTTGTGGGTGTGCCCGAGTGATGGTTAATTTGCATATTACTCTTTTATTAGATAGCATAACCTGTTTTTCATTTATATATAATCAAAACACAGACCAAGTTTAATAATTTACAGAAGCAGTTTTTCATAAACAACAAAAAATATAATATATTCAATATATCAACATGCTAATGTGATTTTATATTTATCTTTATTCTTTCTTTTTTACTTGTTTTTTAATATCCATATTTGTGACATTTATTTAGACTATATTATTACAATAATTTAATTTCTGCACATTAAAATCTGCTGAATAGATTGTAAAGCTGTTTTCTCCAAGTGGAGAATTCAAAAGAACCAAATTATTCAACATTACATAAGTGTTAATGTTATTAACACAAAGTCTGCCTTGGTGAGTGTGTCAGTTGATTGGGGCATCATCCTTTATGCACCAAAAGGTTGAGGGTTAGATTCCCCATCAGGGCACATAGCTAGGTTGCTGGTTTAATTCCTGGTCAAGGTGTATGTGGAAGGCAACTGATCCTGATCAAAGTTTCTCTCTCACATCCATGTTTCTCTCTGTCTGTGTCCCTCCCTTTCTCTCTAAAAAATCAGTATAAAAACTTATCTTTGATACGGATTTAAAAAAAAGTATTTTTTTTCTAAATAATAAAATAGTAATAATATAAGGCCTAAAATCTAGATGTCATTCTGATAACTTGACTGAATTCTGTGACTATGCTTACAATCAGCAGGAAGGATGGGTTTCCATTGACAAAATTCCTTCTTAGATTTCTCAGTTTGATTCTGTACTCTGTAAGAAACCTAAACTTTATTTTTGAGTATAATGCCATGTCCCAGCTCCAGCTTAGAACACACAGTGTGAAAGCTAAGGGAGAGAGACTGATTGGCAGAGAAAGCTGACTGATTAGAACCTGCAGGATTTCTGGGAAAACCAACGCTTCTATTCAGGGATTTCTGGCAGGATAACAACCTTAGAGCTTTTTTTCAGGAGGCCAGACCAAATTGCTGACCTGGAATAAATGAATATGTAACATCATTCTAACTTAATCGCAGGTATCAGCATAGAATTTGAGAGTTACTTAGATCATCTATGCAGTGAACATGCTACAGCAGGAGGGTTGAGAGTTTATAACACATGCCTGTAGCATTTATGTTCACGTGCTTGAATGGAAATTGCATGCATTGCTGTAAAATGGCTGAGCTAAACACTGTTCACTGCCACGATTATTTTTTTCTTATTAAACTATATACAAATGTGAAGAAAAAGATAATTAGTAATATTTATATCCATTTGCTTTCTTTCATGAAATTCAAGATGGGAAAACAACACATTTTAAAGCAATGCATTTGAAATATTATAGACATTAACATAAATAAAATTATTCACAAGACAGAGGTGGGAGAGTTCACAGTTAATTTCTTAACATATTTAGTTAATAAAAACTGTGTACCTTTAGTCACAGACAAAAGTGTTAGTATACTTACAGAATAATATGTAATATTAACGATTGTATAGTAGATGTTACATTTTATGTAATTTTAAGGTAGAGAAATAAACACATTTTACCTGAATTATTTGAATATTTCAGGCAATAGTATTTCTTTTCTTTATATATATTTAATTGATTTCAGAGAAGTAGGGAGAGGGAGAGATTATAGAAACATCAATGATGAGAGAGAATCATTGATTGACTACCCCTTGCATGCCCTCCACCAGGGAGCAAGCCCTTAATGAGGCATGTGCCCTGATCCGGAACTGAATAGAATTGTGACCTCCTGGGTCATAGGTCCATGCTCAACCTCTTTTATTTCTATTTAGATCAAATCTAAAATTTCAAAGACTGGCCCTGAGAAGCTATATGGCTGTCTCCCTTTCTGCAAAGGGGAAAGCCACTTCCTTGTTACATTCTGAAATTTGTGCTAAGTATCTTTGTATTTTTTTGTCCTTAGGTTGAAGACCTTCCCATAGATGATAGATCCACATCAAAAGTTTGTGGAGGAAAAGGGAAAACTCATATAGCATTTACTAAGAAAGTTTCTATAACCTCAGCTAACATAATGTTAACATCGTAGGGAAAGTATGTATACATTTAGAGAAAAACACGATTTGTATAAAATAAAAAAATTAACTTATAAAAAAGGGATAGTACAATATAAATAATATATATATATATCTCTTAAGATAATTTTAAGAATACAGTCGCTGTAATAACTAAATTGATCATTAAGTCATCCTTATGTAGAGAGCAAACAAAGTATAACATTTCTGCACTATGAAGAGATTTAAAAACGATCACTGACATTCAAAAATATTAGGGAAGAGGCATGAAAAGCTAACTTTGTCATGTAATTTTTACTAAGGTCTATAAAAATAGAAGTCAGTCTGTTTTTTAGTTCTGAATATAAGGATTTTAATGTCATCTCTGTTATTAGGACTCTTTTTTTTGTTCTTGTTAATTTTCACCTGAGGATATTTTTCCATTGTTTTTTAGGTAGAGTGGAAGAGAGAGGTAAAGACAGAGAGAAACATCAATGTGAGAGAGACACATCAATTGGTTGCCTCCTGCATGAGCTCTGACCAGGGAGGGGCCCAGGCTGGAAGGAGCCTGCAACCCAGATCCGTGCTCTTGACTGGAATGGAACCCAGGACCCTTCAGTCCACAGGATGACTCTCTATCCACTGAGCCAAACCGGCTAGGGCAGGACTCTTATTAACATTTTGTGAAAATATACGTTATAACTCCAGCAGGATAAAAATAGCTCTTTAAATAGGGACACAATTAAAGAGAAGGAATACAAAGATTCGGGAAAGAAAAGCCATCAGCCTTCCTGAACAAAATGACGTAGCCATAGTTAGTAGATACACACAGGAAGACATTTACAATTACTTGCATATTACAAACCACAGTCTTTGCGATTGGCTAAGGTGGGGACTGAGAGTAAAGTGCCCTTGAAAAGTGACAAGCGGAAACTCTAAAGCAGGTGAAATCCCACAGGCAGCACCACACCTGGAAGGTTCCCTCTGAGGCAGCAGCCTGCTGGTTTCCCTCCTCGCTTAATGCTTCTGCATGACTCAAGTATAACTGGGTTTCATACCGAACCCTTTACTTTCTGGCTTGGCGTTCACAAAGTTCAGTTTGACATTCAGTTCTAAGCATTTAAAATGATTTTTTTTAAACTGGCAAATAACAATACAAAGTAATTGGACATTATTTGCTAAATATGAAAAGAATGGCATTACAGAAAACAACTTGACATCAGAAATTGCAGCTTTTCTTTAAAGGAATCTGACTTAATTAATTGGAAACTGAGGAAGTGGTTTCTTTTTTGTTTTTTCATTCATATAATGTATCGTGGATTCCTTCCTTTTTACAGATGAGAAAAATTAGAGGAAATAATATTTATAGCCCTGGAAGTGAAGAATAACCTATTTGTGAGCAAATTAGGCTAAGCAAAGATCTGAACTGTGATTTAATTTATCCGTGCTCTACCTCTGATCTTGAACATGTTCTACATTCACTTTAATTGGATGTAAGGATCCCATTAATGTGGAACTGATGTATTATCCACTTAAAATGTTTTACATATGTGTTGACGTAAATAAAACAGGTCCAGCTAATGTCTACCTTATCAAAGATGTAAATAAAAATAAAAGCAATAAAGGAAAAACTTAAACTCTTCGTTTTTGTCAGAAAATGAAGTATATAAGTAGCTATGTGGAATTATTATTAAAATAGAAAAACTATAATCATTCAAAATTATATTTGCTATTAATTTCATCAGGTAAATCTGAAAAAGACAATAAAGTCAGTGAAGTTCCTTACCCAAATCAAAGCTTAGTCAGTGCTCTTTATAAAATAAACAATAAATAAGAAGTTTTGGGTTGTTTTCTGAGAGAATCCTTTGACTGCTTTGTGGAGAAGTGTATAGCAAGCTAGAATAATAATGAAGTGATTTTTTTTTAAATATCCTCATAATGCAGATTTTTCTAAATCATAATAGTATAATTTTATTACTATATACATATATAAGGATGACTAAATAGTTAATTCAGGTTTCACTGAAACTAATGTCTTAAAATGATCTTAGCAGGTTTATATATAACTAGAGGCCCAGTGCATGAAATTTGTGTACAGGGACAGGGGTATCACTCAGCCCAGCCTGCACCCTCTCCAATCTGGGACCCCTTGAGGGATGTCTAACTGCCCGATCCCAGTAGTATCGGGCCTAAAAGGGCAGTCGGAAATCCCCCTCACAATCCAGGACTGTTGGCTCCCAATAGCTAGCCTGCCTACCTTCCTGATTGCCCCTAACCACTTCTGCCTGCCAGCCTGATCACCTCCCTAACCACACCCCTGCCAGCTTGATTGATGCCTAACTGCTCCCCTGCCAGCCTGTTTGCCCCTAACTTCCCTCCCCTGCAGGACTAGTCCCTCCCAACTGCTCTCCCTTGCAGGCCAAGTCACCCCCAACTGCCCTTCCCTGATGGCCATCTTGTGGCAGCCATCTTGTGTACACATGGGGGCAGCCATCTTGTGTGTTGGAGTGATGGTCAATCTGCATATTACTCTTTTATTAGATAGGATAGAGGCCTGATGCATGGGTGGGACCAGTTGGTTTGCACTGAAGGGTATCCTGGACTAGGGTGGGGTTCCCTTGGGGCATGGGACAGCTTGGAAGAGGGGCCTGTGATGGTCACTTCTCCAGACAACCCAAGCAGAAGCCCTGGTTTCTGGGATTTATTTATCTTCTACAATTGAAACTTTGTAGCCTGAACAACTGAGCCTGCCAGGGCAGGCAGAAAGCTTGGCTTTTTCCATCACCAGGAGCAACTCAAGCCTCCTGCTCTCTCCAGCTCTGCGGCTCCTGCCATTTTTGTTGGAATTTATCTTCTATCATTGAAACCTCGTTAGCATCAATGGAAGCCTGGGCCGGCAAGGTGAGGCAGAAAGCTTTGTTTCCTCCATTGCCAGGAAAATTCAAGCCTCCTTCCTGCTCTCCTTGGCCACAGCCATCTTGGTTGGGTTTATTTGCATATTCCTGATTGGATGCTGGGCATGGCTTGTGAGTGTAGCAGAGGTATGGTCAATTTGCATAATACTCTGTTATTACCATAGATAGGATAGTTTCAGTTCAATTACACTTTTCATTTGTCAGGTGAATACACAGTACAATGTACAGATGATATATTGTGGGATAGTGCTCCTGAAACCTGTATAAATTTATTAACCAGGCTCATCCTATAAATTCAATAAAAAGGAAAACAAAATGCATATTCTAACCCTTAAGTATTAATGAATATCTTCATTTGTTTCTGTGGTCTCAAAATCCCAAGTTAAGAAGGTTATTTTGGAGAATATTCATCACTTTGATCTCTGATTGCTGTCACAACCACTTTTTTTTTCATTTTTTTAACATATAACATGTGTACATTGTCTCCATCCCACCCCACTCCTATACATGCCCTCACCCCCTAGTGCCTTGGGTCCATTAGTTATGCTTATATGCATGCATACAAGTCATTCATTTGATCTCTTATCTACCTCACCTCTCCCTAACCTTCCCACTGTAATCTGTTTGATGCTTTCAACCACTATTTTGAACACTCTTTCCCTTCATGAGCACAAAACACTGTCAATGTAAATAAATATTTGGCAAATAAATGTTCCAAATGATTCAGGATTTTTTTCTGAAAAATTTCACATCATTATCTCTTAAAACAGGTTGAATTATATGCAGCATTGAAAATCATATTTAAACCACAAAAAAAGAGATCATTCTTTTTCAAAATTAAATTATTTACCTAATAAACAATGCATGCTATGTCTCATTTCAAATATAACATTCTTTACTATATATAAACTATTTTTCTCTTAAGAACACTTCAATTTGATGCATTGTTTTAAAGAAAGGCATCAAGTGTAATTGCTAAATCCAGTTATTTTATGTCCTTAACTGTAGGTTTTAAACCTGCAGTCACGAAAGCTGTTGTTGATTAAAGTAATTACTACTTTACTTCTCACTCAGATAATTGTTAACTTTGCAGAATTTCAAAGGAATACACTTATAAATACTTCTTTGATTAAAAGCCCTTTTCTATTATAGCTTTGAAAGTCAAATGATTCCATTACGTCTCAGAAACTCTAAGCATCATTTAAGCTACTTAAACTCCTAATGACTTCTTCTATCCATCATAGTAATTATTGTTATTGATCATGCCCTTGTTTTGAATTTGAGCATGTCCTTTCATGTATGCCCTCTGTTATATAAATATGTCATATGCCTAATCTGATCGCAAGTCTCATTTGAGCAGGAAACAAATCACACATACCTACCATTTCCTGACCTCACAGAAACTAGTTCATTTCTAAATGCAAATTATTATTCACACACAAAAAAATTGATGAATAGCTATTTTAGCAATACGCTTAATGGAATGTCATTTTTAAGGAACCTGACATGTAGTTAGAAACCTGGCAAAATTTCGTGTTATCCTTTATCACTTTCTTGCTCTATAATTTTTCTATGAATATGTAAAACACATTTGTTAATCTAAATAAAAGTTACATTGTTCATGTCACATATGGGGTATGTTAATCCTTATACTAATTTTGAATTTTATTTTTTCCATTTTATAGGGTAGGATATTGAGGATTAGTAATATAAAAACAAAACAAAACAAAAAAACTAAAAAAAAAAAATCACCAAAAAATCCACACACACACACACACATGCACACACACACACACAACCACTAGGGGCCAGATCTTGCATTAGCGCATACTTTTCTCAGACAATACCTTTTAATCAAACAAAATACCACCACCATGCTTGCCTATAAAAAAAAACTCATGTGCAAAAGATCTAGTTTAAACAACGAATTTCCAAAGTCAGGTGAACTGAAGATACATTTTACTTTTCAATGATATGAAAAATAAGAAAAAATATTCAATGATATTAATTGTATGCTAAAGAACATTATATAATAAAATAAGAATGCTATATCTGCTTTTCAAATTGAATTACAACCTGTGAAGGCCAACACCCCTCTATTTTACTTAATGTCATGATTTGGGTGCATAGTACAAATTATAAAATAAATACAAACTCATAATCTTTGTAGATTACAAATATGTATTTTTATTGATTTCAGAGAGAAAGGAAGAGGGAGACATAGAAATATCATGATAACAGACAATCACTGAGCAGCCGTCTCCATGCCACCTCCTGGGGATTGAGCCCACAACCTGGGCAAGTACCCTTGATAGGAATTAAACCTGGGAATTTTCAGTCTATAGGCAACACTCTACCCACTGGGCCAAACCAGCGAGGGCAAGATTACAAATATTTTAATATCATTGAAATATTCTCCTATCTATTTATTTAAATAATTTATTTATTTTTAATATATTTTTATTTTAGAGAGAGAAGGGAAAGGGAAAGTGAGATATAGAAATGTCAATGATGAGAGAGAATCAGGAAGATCCTCCTATTTAAATCACAAGTGTATATGATCATTAAAGACAAAATAAATGATCAGAGATTCAAGGCCAATTCAGATGAGACTATCTGGGTTGATAAGATTTTAAATTTTTATGTTTTCCATTTTAAGTAGGGGGGCATTTATCAGACACTTTCATGTCTATTTCTAGCCAAACTAATTTTTCACTTAAATTAAAAATATATGTATTTATCAGTTTATTTCATGTACTACTCCATTCAAGATTTCCATCCACACTCCTTATAAACAGGTCCTGCCTTGTCATACATCTACTCTGCTGTACAACCCCTGAACTATGCAGATTACCTGCAGATACAGTCAATAATTATGCTGGATTCTGGCCCAATGCACAAAGGGCCCATGTACAATTCTAGTTTCAGAAGAGAGGGCACGGATATCATAGAATGCATGTTTCCTTAGAAATCATTCTTTCCAAAATCTAACTAGAAATATCTTCATACTAGAGGCTCAGTGCATGAAAATTTGTGTCCTTGGGGGGTCCCTCAGCCTGGCCTGTGCCCTCTCACAATCTGGGACTCCTCAGGGGATGTCCACCTACTGGTTTAGGCCCACCCCCAGGGGAAATTGGGTCTAAGCTGGCAGTCAGACATTACTCTGGCAGCCCGGGAGCCCTTGGGGGATGTTCGACCCCATGGGTAATGGATCTAAGCCCCAGTCGGACATTCCTAGTGCTGCCAGCTTGTGCCTGAGCAGAGTTCCCCTGTAGGAGTGTACTGATCACCGCGGGGGGGGGGGGGGGGGTAGCATTTGCCTCATTTGCCTCCTGGTGGCCAATGCATGTCATAGCGACCAGTCATTTTTGGTCATTCTGCCATTAGGGTCAATTTGCATATTACCTTTTTATTATATAGGATTTTTTTTTTAAAGGGCCTTTTCTTTTCAATAACATCTTGAGAAAGAGAACAGCCCTAAGTCTTTTCACATTTAAATTTTTTTTGTTTCTCTGCTTAATTGCAACTTATGTTGATTTTCACTTACATTGACATGTTTACATGGAATTCACATAAACTGTTTCTATGATATTCATTCTCAAAATGTTGCAGAGAACAAAAGGTAACCGCACGAGATTTTTTTAAGCGACAGCTTTTTATAGGAAGAACACACTCCACATCTTAAATCACTACTCTGAACATTGGTACAATTTTTTCAACAAAAATCATTGTGGAAATTTATTGTTTTAATAACTAAAACCAAAAAAATGCCATAAAAGCATTTTAAAATCATCTAGGTTTATTACCAATTTTTTTATAAGTAGCTAAGATATTCATATCAAAATGACCACTGAATCCATCTTGAAGTGAAAATCTTCAAAGTCTTGAGTTTAAGGCTCTAACAACTAAATCAATATAAATTTTAATGACTAATAAGGATCATAGATTTTATACAAGAAATATAAAAATGGATGCATCCTATACCTCTTGAATTGGGACTGTGTGCTTAATTGTTAGCAGCAAAAAATAAGAAAAAAATGTAAAGGCCTGTAAATTTACATGAAAATAATTTACTGGATTAGGTATTACTTATTCTTATGTTAGAATTTTAAGGAAGCCATCATGTAATCCAATTTGTTAGAAATTGCGAGTTAAAAGATTATAATCATTTTCTTATGAGACTCATTTGAGTTTAGTAAAACTTAATAAAATGCCATGGAGAATAAATTACTGTTCCTAATTAGCTCTTTCCATGACTATTTATAATAATTTCCTCCTGGATCGGGAGAAGGAAAATGTATATTAAGCCTATGGAAATGCAGAACGATGCTAACCACCTGCTTAATGACAAAAGCAAGTTTCCATAATCTGTTAGTTAGAAAGTCCCAAATCCTGTTTCTATAATTAATTTTCTGTGGATTAAGATCTTTAAGTATTGGATATTTCCCACAACAACAAACAACAGAGGACACTTTTTTTGTCCATAAGCTCTGAAATTAAACATGCATGCTATATTAGCCAATTGAATAGGCCATTACATGTCATAAATCAAGACCTATTTGTATTACACAAATTTTGAATCTGTTGAATAGTTTTCTAGCACAGAATAGTATGAATTCTGAATTATTTTAGATGTTCAGTGTTTGAGATAGGCACATGTTCCATGACAAAGTTTGCACTTGCAGAACACAATGTATGTTCTAGAATACATTGGTATAAGGCTGATGAGGTTCACGTTTATTAATTTATAGGTAAATTGAGAAATCTTGAAGAAAAATGTTATATGTCCTTCTCACAAAAGAAAGAAAAGAGAAAAAAAGGAAAGAAAGAGAGGAGGAGGTGATGACTAGGGGAGGGAATGGGACATCTGTAATATTTTCAACAATAAAGATAATTTGGAGAGAGAGAGAGAGAGAGAGAGAGAGAGAGAGAGAGAGAGAGAGGAATTTCCAGTACATTTTGAATATAAAATATATAATCTGCATGAAGGGAGTTGTTTATTTTTCTTACTGCATCCTTATTACCTACAAAAGTGTTTGACATAGTAAATATATAATAAATAATTATAGAGTGAAATACCTAATACTATAACACAGTCTAGTTTTCTTCAAAGCAAAACTGATACTTCTTAGAATATAGTTATGCCTGGGTATAAATTTTATATACTTGAAAAAGAATGGAAGGCTCTATATTTATAAAACAAGTTCTATAAATCTCACAGTTGCTCCAAAAGGGATTCTAGTTATAAAAGTCATAACTTATCTTCAAGATAACCTTTAAAATTTCAACAAGTGATGCTTAATTTTTGTGATAACGCTGCGTGAAAGCTATACTCAGAAAAAAACCTGAAACCTAAAAATTAATTTAATTTATCATCAATTATTTCTGCCTTTAAAAATAAAATATAAAAGACGACACAACCAAGTAAGAAAAAGGAGAAATAGATTTGAAACACCTCAAATAAAAAAACACTTTTGTGTAAAAAGGATTCATATACTGTTTCTAACAATTGAGCCTAAAACAAAAGAATAGATTTTAAATTTCAGCAAGCGAATTTTCCCATTTATGATTTATTTGCTTGTTTGTTTAAATAGAAGAAGGGAGAAGGAGAGCGATAAATATCTCTGTGTTAGGGAAATAGCAATTTGCTGCCCCTGCATGCTTTCACTGGGGATCAAGCCAGCAACCTGGGCATGAGGCCTGAGCAGGAATCTAATGGATAACCTTTTGATGCACAGGATAATGCCCAGGATAATGCCCAACCACTGAATCCCACTGACCAAGGCTCAGCTAGTGGATTTGGTGTTTAATGCTTAAAGAAGGGTTAGTAACTTATTTTCCCTTATCATTGACTGTTTTGGGATCTTTTGTGCATCCTTTTTAGTTTTTTGTTTTTCCCGCCTGGAAATGATAATTCTGGACTCTAAAATCCATGCCTTTTATTAGTTCTGGACAAAGTCTTACCTCCCCTTAAATTACTTCATTCTGAACTAGCTTCTTTCAGATGTATACTAGAGCTAAACATAAAATGCCATGATTGCATCTGTTAACTTACATTTTATTTATTTTTCAATGTTTCTATTCTCTTCTGATTTTAAGATAAGTTTTTCCAGTCTATCATCTAGTTTATGTCTTTCATCTATATATATTATACTATTTAATGTCATTTAATTTTTAAATTTCAATGATTAAAATTTAAATTATCAGTTGATTAGAAGGACTGGGCAAATTCAAATACAAAAATTAATTTGATGGATGATTCTGTTGCTTAGAATCTCGACTTTCACCTGCACACTGTGTGCTGGGTCATATGGGCATAAGTATAAATTTTCAAGGCTCAGTGGAAGTCTTAACAATTGTTTTGATAATTGATGTCATGGAAGACTAGTTTTCAAATTATGGTGAATTGTAAGCAATTCATAATTCAACTTCATATAAATATAAAAGGAGACACATTTTGACATGTTTTGAGTATATTATCACAAATATAATAAGTTTTTTTGGGTTGGCATAACATTACATTTCCTTCACTCCATCATCTTATTTTATAAATGTACTAGAGACCCTGTGTATGAAATCCGTGCAAGGGTGTGTGTGTCCCTCAGCCCAGCCTGTACCCTCTCTAATATGGGACCCTTCGAGGGATGTCTAACTGCCCATTTAGGCCTGATCCTACTAAGATCTGCTGGCTCCCAACTGCTTGCTTCCTTGCCTTCCTTATTGACCCTAATGGCTTCTGCCTGCCATCCTGATTGATGCCTAACTGCTCCCCTTCCAGCTTGTTTGCCCCTAACTGTCCTCCCCTGCTGGCCTGGTTATCCACAACTGCCCTCCCTTGCAGGCCTGGTCCCTATCAACTACCCTCCCCTGTTGGCCATCTTGTGATGGCCATCTTGTGTCCACATGGAGGTGGCCATCTTTGACCACATGGGGGCAGAAATCTTGTGTGTTGGAGTGATGGTCAATTTATATATTACTCTTTTATTAGATAGGATAGAGGCTTGGTGCATGGGTGGAGACCAGCTGGTTTGCCCTGAAGGGTGTCCTGGATCAAGGGGGTACCCTTGGAATGTGGGGTGGCATGAGCGAGGGGTGGTTTTCAGGCTATCCACACCCCTGGCAACCCAAGCAGAGGCCCTGGTATATGGGATTTATTTATCTTCTATAATTGAAACTTTGTAGCCTTGAGTAGAGGTCTGGGCCTGCCAGAGTTTCCATAGCTGGGGAAACCCAAGCCTCCTGCTCACTTCGTGACTGCAGCCATCTTGGTTGGATTAATTCACATAATCACTCCTGATTGTCTGGTGGGCATGGCTTTTGGGTGTAGCGAAGTGATGATTAATTTGCATATTAGTTTTTTATTAGGTAGGATATTTCATTGTGATAACCTTACCAAGTAGGCACTATGCTTTTTAGTCCTTACAATAAAAGTAAAAATTTAATATTTTCTACATATACATTTTTTATAGGGTATAACATTTTTCTTCCATGAAGGACTTTTCTAGGAAATTAAATTTATTTGCTTACTTAAAATTCATCCTTAGTTGTTAATTTTTATGGCTACACAAGTTATTATGTTATTTGCTTTACAAAATGCATAATATGCTTATCATAAAATTATTCTTTGATTTTGAATAAATAGGAATAAAAGCATCAATTTGAAAAATCAGCATATGTTCCATTTATAATATTAGAATAATTTTATTTTGTAAGGTATATATTTAAATACAGATGACAATTTGAATATTACTGAGCTTAGTTTGTAAAAACTGTAGCATCATACACAGTTTTCATTATTATTTCTACTTCTAAAATCTTATTTAAATTCTAATCTCAGAAAAAGTCTTTAGTTCAATTGAAGTTTGTACCAAACAAATCTATTTTATAATATAATTCACTTGTCAGTCTTATGGAAAAAGCATCATTGTCTCAATTTTGTTTTGTTTTTTTATTTATTTTTTTAGGTTGTTGGCATTTAAATCACACACTTGTGATAACAACATATAACAACCATACATGTTATCAAATTAATTTTAAATGGAAGTGTAGATATAAATAGATAAAATATTTGATATATATTCTTCCTTATACATAAAAATGTTATATTTCATCAATAAGCACAACCAGTACAAAAATAAATTTACTTTCATGCAATTTCTATAAATTAATATATTATAGAAAACTTTTGAAATCACGTATTCCATAGGATAACAAATAAAGCTTTGTATGCACAGTCTAAACTTAGGAATAGGCATTTGCAAAGCCACAAATTCTCAAATCGGTTAAGTGAATCTATAAGCTGACAGGAATGTAGGTATGTCTAGAAGCATAATATATTTTTAATGCTGAAAATAAATGGTTTTCTGCTTGAAGGTTTCTGCTTAAGCTGAAACACACTGTCTTTGAAGATAAAAAGGAGGGACCTAATCTCTCAAATTCCTTAGCATTGATTGCATTATATTAATTAGTTTGATTTCAAATTATGAATGCCAGTCATTTCTCCACTTTGATAATAATGTGAACGATTTTGCTTTAAAGGTAAAGGTAAAAACATTTGCTCTTGCAAATTTGTATAACATTGTAAGCGATCTAATTTCCTTTTTTTTAGACTCTCTTACTCATCAAAGATTCAAAGGACCTTTTCATTAAATAGTCCCTATCTTATCTCCATTGATAAAAATCCTAGACAAGTTTTAAAAGGTATCCGTGCTGATTAATTGCAGAATTGGGTAAGTTTGTTTTTAAGTTTATTCATCATGCCTTCACAGGTAGAAAGAGTAATTATGCCAAATGTACTTTCCATAAATGTATTCCCAGAGCATATGGGGGTCAAAGTCTCCCACAACTTTGTTCTTGTACTTTCCTCTGCCAAGGTCAAAGACCATTTTCCTGAGCTCTGTCACCTCCCTCTAAGGGAGCTCACATAAACAGTCCTTCCTGGAGCACTTTGCCTGTGAGGATGTTATAAGGCTAATTGTCACTCCCAAATATAGTTGGCGAATTCCAAAGAACTCCCCAGAGGTAGATGGAAAGGGATCCCTGTGAGCCTCTAGGTCTTTCTTAGACTAATGTCTATTTTAGTGTGCTAAGATTTCTTTATTTTTATCGCGGCCTCTTTTCTCACAATCTTGGACAGAGAATATTAGAATAAGTTGGACACAGAAGATAATCTTAAATCCATTCCATCTAGGTGCTGTTCTCAACATGTTATAATTTAAGTAAATCATGACATATACAAACACACAGTTCATTATGTATAACTTTGATTTCCTCTTTCTTTTCAAAATTATAATCTTTCCCCCATAACCATAGTGCCTCATACTGTGATTTCTCTCATATTTTATTTGTTTAAGGATCATTTTTTTTCCAATCCACTGGCTTCTACCTAAAAATTGGTGTAAGATTCCACTGTTTTATTATTTGTATTTGGTTCTTCTGATGCTACGAGGAACACTGCTCCTAATTCTGCTTACTTAGTAGTTTTCTTTATTTATATTTAATCAAATATATTTTTATTGATTTCAGAGAGGAAGGGAGAGGGAGAGAGATATAAATGTCAATGATCAGAGAGAATCATTGCTCAGTTGCCTCCTGCATGCCCACACTGGTGATGGAGCCTGCAACCCTGGCATGTGCCCTGACTGGGAATTGAACTATGACCTCCTGGTTCATAAGTTGATGCTCAATGTTCAACCACTGAGCCACACCGGCCCAGGCAGTATTTTCATTTTTTAACAGTTCTTTAATGTTTCAGCCATTGGCCAGATATGATACAGCTACACTTCAGACTAAGCTTCCTGTAAAGTACCATACGTTAACATGGCTACTTGGTCAGCATTCTTTATTCAGGCACCTTAGGGAGGTACCCATTTAGATAGAGATGAGACAGCACCTCAGGTGAATCTACCATTGAACCCCCAGGTACGGCAGCCACCTGCTCATGCAAGAAATGAGTACTGCTGTAGCATATTTGTTCATATATCATTTCCAACTCCTCTGTGTGTTTCCCTCTCATATTGGAAGTCTCTCTTGACATAATTCATGATAGGAGAGGTATTTCATATCTCCAAATAATTTTATGTCCTTCCATAACAGACACAGTTTCATTTGAGGCCCAGTAATAGACCCAAAATTGCCTTTCAACGGGAATTTATACGGCAACAGCTTCTGGCAAATTCCCGCTCCAAATTCCCAGCAGTTAATGCTGGCTGGCGGACATGAGCTTTGACAAAAGGCTCTCAGTGCAAGTGGCTGATACTTCTCACATCACTTGAGAGTCGGAGTGGAACCACCCCAGGATTAGGCAAGGTAAACTAGGGGACGGAATAGAAGGTTTTGAAACTTGGGGAGTGTTTTCTGTTTATATAACATCATCAAAATGCATCTTTTCTCCCTGGCACTTTTGTGAAATGGGACCAGGAGAAATCTCAGGCATGCTATGGGATTTCTCCACAAACCGCCAACTCAATCAGTCTTCATTCTTCTTGGTTTCCTTTTGGAGCTTCCGGAGAACATAACATATTTTTGGTTGTCTGAGGTCTACTCTAGTGTCTCTAGTTTACACAGTTTTTGAAAGAATCTTGCAATTTTTACTTGACTCTTTAGTTTAGCAGTTGAATCTGTGACCCTCTATCGGACATATGATTCGCCAGCATATAGTTTAGCCCACTTGATCTTCAGATTGACTTGTCAACATTGTATCATGAATCTGAGCAATAACAGTATTTTAATTTAATCAACTCTGAGTGTCTTCCTAGCAGATTTTGTCAATAATCAGCGGGACCTCTATATCTGTATGAGAAGAAAGTGTTTGTTCAATTTCATTCCACGTGAATACAAATTAGTTTCTTTTGAAATACGACTTGGGAAAACAAAATAAACCAAAGAAACGGATCACAAAATACTGATTTGATTTTCTTTAGCATGTTGCACAGTTTGAATTGTTAAAATCATATCGGGTTCTGCGCACTATGGAGGCAACGCTGTATTTAATCCTTTGTAGCCTACTGTTACACTCCAGGATCCATCAGCTTTTCTCACAGATAACACTGGAGTATTAAACAAGAATTTTGGATTACTAATACAGGTTAAAGTTAAATAAACTAAAATTCCCTGATAAAACCCAAAAATTTCGTATTATTTTAAATTAGCCATTTGAGTGGATTTTGGTAATTCTAAAGATTTCATCTGGCTGACCACATTTACACAAGTGAGTAGATTGGCATGGTTTTCTTCTTAATTTTTTAGATATTGGAAAAATTCTCCCATTCAGATATCACATCTATTCTGGTAGGGGTAATGTTTTAGTACACAATACTTGGGTTCATAAATTTTTACTTTGAGACCTAGTTTTACATATAAGACTTTCAGAATTGCATCACCGTATCCCCTTTCATAAGCTAATCACCCTTTAACTGTCTATTAGCAATTTCATTAGCAAATGTGAGTATAAAGGTACATTGTGCACAAGTATCCGAGAGTTTTCTCATTACTTTCAGGCCATTTACTTCACATCAATGTTCTCAGCCCTTCCTACTCCTGTGTCATGCCAACCTGACCAACCCATCACTCAGAATTATAATTTTCTCCTTTACTTCACAACATTAATCAGGACTTGTTCTGAAAAGACCAAGTTTCCATATTTATGTCATTATCCCATTTTAAAAATTCATTTAGGCTAGGGAAAATGGAGTGAATCTGTTCTGGTCCTTTCATAATCTAAGAAGTTGATGGACCGGGTAGCCCACCTAATATTTATTATAATCCCTTAAAATGTTCATACTCACTTCCTCAATCTCATCTTTTATTTCACTGTAAATGAGCTATACAATCCCTTTCACTGGCTTAATTGTCCTGAAGTTATTCAGTATTATAAATGTCTTATTGTCTCCTTTCAAGATAATTTAAACTACTTTCCCACAATTCAAGTGCCTTGCATGTGCCCCATCAGGATGACTACATATGGGTGGTGTTGGTAATGTCCTTGTGGGGCAAGTGGAGACTGGTGTTCTCAAACTCAGTGTGTTGGTCTCCTTCGCTTCAGTCAATGTTACCAATGAAGGAAAATCTTTAAAATGCACCATGATGCCAAGACCGGTTTGGGTCAATGGATAGAGCGCCGGCCTGAAGACTGAAAGGTCCCAGGTTCGATTCCGGTCAGGGGCATGTACCTTGGTTTCGGGCACATCCCCGGTAGGGGGGCGTGCAGGAGGTGGCTGATCGATGTCTCTCTCTCTCATCGATGTTTCTAACTCTCTATCCCTCTCCCTTCTTCTCTGTAAAAAATCAATAAAATATATTTAAAAAATAAAATAAAAAATAAAAAATAAAATGCACCATGAAGTTGTAAGTAAAGCTCTTCCTGGGGAAAATATGGGCTTCCATGTCAACAACATGTCTATCAAAGATGTTCCTGATGGCAATGTGGCTGGTGGCAGCCAGAAAGACCTACCTGTAGAGGCTGCTGGTTTCATGCCCCAGATGATTATTCCTAACCTTCTACATCAGTGGTTCTCAACCTGTGGGTCGCGACCCCTTTGGGGGTCGAACGACTTTTTCACAGGGGTCGCCTAAGACCATTGGAAAATGCAGATATTTACATCACGATGCATAACGGTAGCAAAATGTCATGGTTGGGGGTCACCACCACATGAGGACCTGTATGCAAGGGTCGCAGCCTTAGGAAGGCTGAGAACCACTGTTCTACATGAAATTAATGCTGTCTATCCTGAGCTGGACGGTCCAACGGCCTAACCTTCACACAAGGTTGCTGACATAAAGGAGATGGATACTGATAAGAAACTAGAAGATGGCACCAAGTTCTTGACATCTGGTGATGCTGCCATTACTGAAATGGCTCCTGGTAAGCCCAGGTGTGTCTTGAGAGCTTCTCTGACTGTCCTTTGGGCTGTTTTGCTGTGTGTGTCATAAAAACAGAGGACAGGATGGCTGATGGAGATGGCAAGGCCGCCCAATTTGCCCAGAGAGCTCAGGCATGTACTATCACCAATGCCCGCTATTTCAGCTTCCTTCAGTTTTGGAAGGAAGGTCTCAAAACTGTTAGCCTCAATGGGACATATAAGTTTAATAGTAGAAGACTGGTTAACGCCAAAACCTTCAGAAGGAAAGAAGACTCTTTTGTGGACCATATTTTATTTAAAATGCTTTCATTGAGTTTGTAGAGAGAGAGGGGAGAAGGATAGGGAGAGAAACATGGATGTGAGAGTGAAACATCTATTGGCTGCCTCCTACACACCCCTTCCAGGGATAGAGGCCACAACCTGAGTGTTTTTAAATAAGAATTTAAATTTGTTTAGAATAAACATATCCCTAAACTCAGGCATTGAATACTATTTTTAACTAAATACCATAGATTTTGTGCAGGAGTCACCAACCTCCCATTTATTTTCCAAGGACACAAATTCCCTTGAGTACTTATTATTGTGGAACAGGTATTGTGGGAGAAATTGCTAATTTACATTGCCTGGATTTTGTGAACTCTGGATGTTTTCTCACAGTGGAAATCTGAAAAACAAGCATTATTTTTCATGGCAATGCTTCTTTTTTTTCCAGGCAAGCATTTTGATGAATAGCATGGACAGCTTACACCTCTACAGTTATTCTCTCCGGTTCAATTCTGGTTATACCATTGAGTAGAGATAAAGACATAAAGACATTTTGGCAATTTTCCTATGATCTGTGAATAGTGTGAAGAAAAAAATGAACCCAATGTTTTTTTTATAGCTGTGTTGCATATAAGAGTATTTACAGAGAGCAGACAAAGAATTTTTGGTCTCCAAGACTAGCTCTTGTCCAAGAGACATATCATAGAAGTTTGCACCATCCCTTCACTGTTTGAAACATTGACCATTTCCAGGAAGCTTGCTCATTTTTAGGAGTTACTAGTTGCAAAATGTGACAATAACCACTTAGAAAATGGTTAAAATAGCATTGGGAGAGCAGTTTAGTTCCCTTTTAAGAATCTGAAGACATTTTTCAGGCTGCTATGCTATGATGACATTGACCTACCTCTCACCTGACTAAAAAGGTTTGCATGGGAAGGATGAGACACAGATGAAGGTTTTCATACATGAGCATGAGCTTATAAGTATATATTCATCCTTTCCATGGCCTGAGCACAAAGTTTTTATAATATATTTTATTTATATTTTACAGAGAGGAAGGGAGAGGGACAGGGAGTTAGAAACATTGATGAGAGAGAAACATTGATCAGCTGCCTCCTGCACATTACCCACTGGGTATGTGCCCATAACCAAGGCACATGCCTTTGAATGGAATCAAACCTGGAACCCTTGAGTCCACAGGCTGACGTTCTATCCACTGAGCCAAACTGGTTAGGCGGCCTGAGCAAAATTTGACCACCAGAGCACTTTGAATTATTTATGGCCCAGTGCATGAATTCGTGCATGAGTGGGGTCCAGCCAGCCTGGCCAGGGAAAAGGGAAATGGTTGGTTGGCTGGCCTGCCTTCTGGTCGAACTTCTGATTGAGGGACAAGTTGCATATTAGCCTTTTATGATATAGGATATACACCGAGTGGCCAGATTATTATGCATTCAGAGCTCATACACTCAGTGTATATTGCAACCCTAAGTAGACCAGTTGGTGCCCAGAAAGATGAAATGATAACAAAACCTATTTATGTGGCTAAATCTCTTTTGGGATACCAGGGCATGAAAAAGGTCCCATTCTATGAATTAATAGCATGAATATTCCAACCTTTACCAAAAAATGACCATAACCTGACTCCTTTGGAGGCATAAGAACCGGGTAGAACAGTGGTGCCCTCTTAGACATAGCCTCAGGCTTCTGCATTCCTTCAGGTCACAGCACTTGTTCACAGTACATATCACCAACTAAATCTTGATAATCAGGAGAAAGAGAAGAAATGTATGGACAGCAGGAGAAGTTAGGGGAGAGGGGGAAGATTCTTGAATATTGGAAGATGTTGCACTGCTACCTATGAAGATGGAAAAAGAGTCTAGGAGCCAAGAAATGAATGTAGGCAGTTTCTAGAAGCTGGTGAAGGCATGCAAATGAATGATTCACTAGATCCTCTGGAATAAACACATATTGATTCTAGAACTTCTGATCTCTGAAAGTGTAAGATCATACTTGTGTGTTGTTTTAAGACACAGAGTTATTGGTACTTTGTTACGACATCAAGAGAGAGAAACAAATACAAGGAAGAAATGTCTATGAACCACTCTCTTTCCAGGCTATCAGATTGTTTTGTTGAAGTTCATTGACAAGAGTCTCTTTCTCTTTCTCCAGAAATATGACCAAAAATTGGGGACAGTGTAAAAGGGAGGGAAAGCTTGTTTAATTGAGGGGTACTGGAGAGATTGAATGAGCAGATACTGGAAATAAGCAAAACATAAAAAGAAGTGAGGAAGAGAGCAAAGGACCCATCTACGCTATTGGTTTTAACCCTTCTGTGCGACAAAGCTAGTACTCTTTTTCAGGGGAAAAATCTATAAATACACTTCACTTAGAGTTGCTGCATTCACAGACGCACTGGCCAGAGGTAAAATTTACAGAGGATATATCAGCATCCTAACAGATGGCTTGGATGATCTCCAAGATTCCATCTAACTGCACAAGCCTATAATAATTATAAAATCACAGGGTTGAGATACTAACTGGAGCCAATGATGGAAACATGGAAGGCAAGAAAATAATATATATTTTTTTGTGGGGCAAAAGGCAAAGGGAAAGGGCACCTGGGTAAAAGGTTTTCTTCCAAACATGGTCAAATGAGGTGCTGTTAGAGCACTCACGAGGAGATAGTGACCAGATCACTTGCCCAGTGGCATTTGGGCAAGTGTGTAGGGCTTTGGATGATGTCTGTGGGCATGAACAACAGCTCAGGAGCAGCTGAGATCACTGTGGGGAAGGTACAGAAGGAGAAGCATGGATAGACGAATCAGAATTGTGGAGAATACACATTCCATAATTATAGCTCCAAGGGAAGGAGCCTGAGAAGGAGCTAGAGGATAAACAAGGAAGTAGGAAGCATCACAGGCCCCAATTGAAAAGGAGAATTTATGGAAGACTTCACAAATAGCTCATGTGAGGTAATTTTTACCGTTAGCCTATTAATGTCACAGTGTCTGTAAGGTAGAACTCTGGAAAGTGAACTAATCTAATTTACATGAAGGTAACTTTGACATTGTTAGAGGGTAGACTGAATTCCAAGAGAAATTAAAGTCAGAAAGGCAGGGAATAATGGAAAAATATTTAACAACTAAATTGCCTAGCACAGTGGTCAGCAAACTCACTAGTTAACAGAGCCAAATATCAACAGTACAATAATTGAAATTTCTTTGGAGAGCCACATTTTTTTAAACTTAAACTTCTTCTAACGCTACTTCTTCAAAATAGACTTGCCCAGGCCTTGGTGTTTTGTGGAAGAGCCACACTCAAGGGGCCAAAGAGCCACATGTGGCTTGCGAGCCACGGTTTGCTGACCCCTGGCCTAGGAGAAAAGCTAAGTTTATGTTCAACTTTCTACTTTGTTTTCTTCTAGTGATAAATGATGCATTTTTGAAAAATAAGGTTTTGTTTTGTTTTTCTTTGTTTTGGGTAACAATGCATCTGTTATCTGTTTGTGTAATACAGGAAAATGGGTTATAATAAAAATTAATGTCACAGAGAGATGATGAAAGATGGTTTGTGTGGAAAGAATAGGAAGACATGAAAAACTTAAGGAAACAAAATTTATAGGATTGCTCAGAAACAAAGGTTGTCTCTTTGTTCCTCATAAGAAAACAAGAAAGACCATTACTCTCCTTCTAAGAGAACATGACAGGAAGAAAAATAACTTCTAACAAGAGTTTTCCTTGAGGCTCCATAACTTACAATCATTTCAGATACTTTTAAGTGTTTGCCAACTTAACATACAACTTTATAGACTATCTTTTACAGCAGAAATGTAGATACTTAAAATGATTTATTTGGAGCTCTGTTTAGAGGGAAGAATGCATGAAAATTTATGAAAGTATACTATTAGCATATTCAAAAAAATGATAGATTTGAGAGCATTTAGATGACTTTTGTCAAGAAGGAAAGAAAAACAAATAATAAAGGCATTATGAGATATGGACCATTAGCAATTAATACCAAAATGAAGCCACGCATTTATCAAAATATTTGGAAATGAATCTACCTAGGCACCAGAGGAGTCTGGCATGTTGAATGATACTCTATAAATGTTTTAAGAAGATACTTTTGCATATACACTAAGTGGCCAGATTATTATGATCTCTAAACACATAATAATCCAGCCACTCAGTGTGTGTGTGTGTGTGTGTGTGTGTGTGTGTGTGTGTGTGTGAATTTAGAGGCCCAGTACATGAATTTATGCATGGGTGGGATCCAGCCAGCCTGGCAGGGGGAGGGGATATGGGCGGTTGGCCGGCCTGCTTGCTGGTTGAACTCCTGGTTGCATATTAGCCTTTTATTATATAGGATATACACTGAGTGGCCAGATTATTATGCGTTCAGAGATTCATAATAATCTGGCCACTCAGTGTAGACTAATTTACATAGGGAAACTGAGGTTCAGTTCTGTGAAGAAATTATGCCAGATAATAAATCTAATAAGTGATAGAATTGGGAAATGGGGAACCAGTGTCTCTGACAGGACAACAGTACTATGGTAGTATTCGTAGCATTTGTACCAATAGCAGTGATGGTGGTGGCAGAGTCTAGTAAATATTCTAAATATTCCATGTGCTTTTCTCAGTGCCTTACATGTTTAAACTCATTTGTTTATGATGGCAACCATATCGCATAGGTTTCATTCTTATTTTATTTTTCAGCTGAAACATGTGGTAAAAAAAACTAGCCCAAGGCTCAGCCAAATGCACAGTGGTTGCGCATTGACCCATGAACCAGGAGGTCACAGTGTGATTTTCAATCAAGTCACATGCCTGATTGCAGGCACAATTACCAGTAGAGGGCATGCAGGAGGCAGCTATCAATGATTCTCCCTAGTCATTGACCTTTCTATCTCTCCCTCTTCCTTCCTATCTCTGAGATCAATAAAAAATATATATATTTAAAAAGAAAGAAACTAGCCCAAAGATCCAAAGCCAAGCTACATTATGTTGAAACCCCTACCTTGACGAATGAAAGCAAAGTTAGCCAGTCATCTTAGGCCAGGGTAGTCTGTCATCATTGATGTTTCTCTTTCTCCCTCCCTCTTCCTTCCTCTCTGAAATGAATACAAAATATAGCTTAAAAAATAATTCTGCAAGTTAAAGCAGTTACCTTTTGGGATTCACAAAAACACGGTCGCAACGTGCATAAAAGGAGACTTTCAACAGAGCAAAAAACAAGCCGCAGGCAGATTGTCCTGAGGAGAGGGCAGCGCAATGCTTCTCTGGTGCACAGTCCCAGGAGGTAGAGCTGCCTCAGGCAAAAAGGAGTCCAGACATGGCTTTTGACCGATTCTTATTAAATCTCATCAAAGGCAAACTCAGAGAAAACCAAGGTTCCCATGTCTTTGGTGGGAACTCGCAACAAGGGGAAACTCGACATCTCAAATGCAGGTGGAGCAACGGTGAGAAGAAGTGGGGGTTAGCCAGTGGATCTGACCCCTGCGCTGACATTTTTGCACCTAGAAGGCCTGGAATTGCTCCTGCACCAGCATGTTCACAGTCTGCTCCTGTGTAGGGGTATCAGGTCTCAGCCACTGCCTCGCAAGCTCCAGGAGATGTCTCAGGCCATCCCTGGACCCGGCTGCATGATGAGTTCCTCATTACATTCTCACCCAATAAGTGGGAGTATGTTATTGACTTCCATTTCAAAAAATCAATGTAAATATCCTTATACTGTCAGTTTGACAACCATTCTGTTGCTGAAGGAAGCTAAGTCATTTCTTTAAACTCAGCTGAGCGACATGTACTTGTGTAGCTTCTGCAACCAATAGCTCTGTGAAACATGGAGTAAATGTCATCAAAACTGAGAATAAATCTGTGAGCGGTTAATTGCTGGAAACAAAAGTGTAATGAATTCTAGCACCACGAGGAGCATTGCGTCTTTGTTGGAAGATGCTTATACAAGCTCTTACAGGGCTACAAGCAGTCTCTGAAGTCTGGAGCTGGGGCTGGTTCCCAGTTTCCTGGCTGAACAAGGCAGCTGCATCCTCTAATGGAGGGGGACATCAGAACATTCTTGGGCTGAGCTGACTGCTTTGTGGAAGGGATAAGAAAGGAAAGAGGAATCCTTGGAATTACTTCAGTAGAGATTTTTCTGTGAAGACAGGAATGTTGACTGAGGTTTTATTAGATTGTGTCGTTGGGACATTTGCCATAAAATACTTTTTCATCTCTTGTAATAATTTTCAGTAACATCTGAAACACACTCACGCACACACACACACTCAAAATGTTGAAAGAGATTGAAGTTGTTCTCTTTCACAGGGATTGAGATAAGATCAGCTTACCTTTCGGCATGGAGAAAAGAACACCAGGAGAAAAATGGGAAGTTAGAAGCAGTGCTTGCCTAACACATTTCCTGAGGTCAAAGAAATATTGTATTACCCTTTTCTTACTGTCTTTTAAATATAATTTAAAAAATTGCATAATCATGATTCTCATACAAATATGAAATAAATACGTGACTGATTTTATTTAGTTCACAAATTAACGAGATGTTACGACTAGCTCAAACAAAATGAAAAATTATCACATATGTATGCAGTGAGGGTATGCTTAAATTATTATACTAATATATGCAAAAACTACTCTATTTTATTTTATAATAGAGCAATAGTCAATCAAATTCTACTGGATGCAACTACTTAGCATTTTGTGGATGAAACTCATTTTTATTATATCTTCTATCATTTTCAGAGTTGTATGACACAAGACACACAAATATTCTGGGTGTGTGATGCAAACAGAACCCCAATTAATCTTGCTTTTTAAATTTCTTGTGCATTTTAAAGTTCTCCTTACACTTCAAATCTGTGACAGAAATAATAATAAAAAACAAAACAAAAAAATGTGTTAAATCAAACCTCCAAGATGATAACTAATCCTATCTAATAAAAGAGTAATATGCAAATTAACCATCACTCTGTGATACCCACAAGCCATGCCCACCACCCAATCAGGAACAAGTATGCAAATTAACCCCAACCAAAATGGCTGTGGCAATGGAGTGAGCAGGAGGGAGACTTGGGTTTCCCTGGCAATGGAGGGAGCCAAGCTTTCTACAAACCCTGGTGGGTCCAAGATTCCACTTAAGGCTACAGAGTTTCAATAAATAAATCTCAACAAAAATGGCAGCAGCCATGGAGCTGGAGAGAGCAGGAGGCTTGGCTCTGCTCTAGATTACAAAGTTTCAATTGTATAAGATAAATAAATCCCAGATCGCAGAGTTTCCACTTGGGTCACCTGGGGGCATGGTCAGCCTGCAAACCAGCACAGGCCTCTTGCCCAGGCCACCCTACACTCCAAGGGAACCTTCACCCTGATCCAGTATATCCTTCAATGCAAACCAGCTGGCTCCCACCCATACACCAGGCCTCTAATAAAAAAGTGATATGCAGATTGATCATCACTCCAACACCCAAGATGGCTGCCCCTATGTGGGCATAAGATGGCCACCACAAGATGACCAGCAAGGGAAGACAGTTGGCAGGGACCAGGCCTACAAGGGAGGGAAGTTGGGGATGACCAGGCCAACAGAGGAGGGAAGTTGGGGGTGACCAGGCCTGAAGGGGAGAGCAGTTACAGGTGACCAGGTCTGTAGGGCAGGGGAGTTAGGGGCAAACAGGCTGGCAGGGGAGCAGTTAGGCATCAACCAGACTGGCAGGGGAGTGGTTAGGGATGACCAGGCTGGCAGACAGAAGTGGTTAGGAGCAATCAGGAAGGCAGGCAGGTGAGAAGTTGAAAGCCAGCAGTCCTGAATTGTGAGAAAGATCTCTGATTTCCCATTTAGGCCCAATCCTACC
>PVJN01011375.1:0-37834 GCA_004026805.1 Lasiurus borealis
TTTATTTTTTAAATATATTTTATTGATTTTTTACAGAGAGGAAGAGAGAGGGATAGAGAGTTAGAAACATCCATGAGAGAGAGACATCGATTAGCTGCCTCCTGCACGCCCCCTACTGAGGATGTGCCTGCAACCAAGGTACATGCCCTTGACCGGAATCAAACCTGGGACCCTTCAGTCTGCAGACCGACGCTCTATCCAGTGAGCTAAACCCGTTTCGGCAAGCCTCTTCTTTTTTAAAACAATATATTTTCATTGATTTCAGAGAGGAGGAAGGGAGAGGGAGAGAGAAATAGAAACATGAGTGATGAGGGAGAATCACTGATCGGCTGCCTCTTGCACACCCCACACTGGGGATCAGGCCTGCAACCGGGGCATGTGCCCTGACTGGGAATCGAACCACCAGCTCCTGATTCATAGGTCGATGCGCAACCCACTTAGCCACACTGGCTGGGCATAAGATAAGCCTCTTCTTCCCTGTATAAGCCACTACATGAGCTCCACAGGTCAAAGATGAGGCTACCTCCATTGCGTCCATTACTGCTGAGTGTGCCAGACGGGTAGTACCTCTGGAGCAATGAATACAGCTTCCCGGGGGCACCTCGGGGAGGTGGGCTTTCCTTTAATCACAGCTCTCCTGAAGCAAGTGCCACCGGGACACGTGCATGCAGATTGGGAAAGGGCTCAGTGGTGCCCACACACACCACACAGATGCACCACCAGCAGCAGGCGTCGGTGATGGTGACCCCACAGCCACCATCGCTGTGTAGGGAAGCGGTGACGGTCTCCAGAGGCCCCGGTTCTCCCTGAGAACTCCAGGAGCTCAGAGTCCCCAACCCCGAGGACTCCAGGCGTGACACGTAGAGGAAAGAAGAGAGTGAGCGAGGTTGAGCCGATGAGGTTTCACTCAGGGACCCTCGCGATGCAGTGCGTGTTTGTTTTTGCATTTGAAAAACAAGAGAGAAACGATTCATTTCCGTGCTGTCTCCTCCTCTTCTCAGATGTGGCTGTCCAGTACCCTCAGTTCTTCGGCCACTCCTATGTCACCTTCCACCCTCTGAGGAACTCCCATCAGGCGTTCCAAATCACCCTGGAATTCAGGGTAAGAAGGGCTCCTGGTTTAATGAGTGTCCACTGGCCATCCTATCACAGGGGGGGGGAGAGGCAGAGAGGGGAGGGGGCTGGGGATTCGCTCGGCTCCCCGTGCTTGTGCCTTGGGTAGACCCTCCGAGGAGCACGCTCCGGGCTCATGCCCAGGCGGGTGTCCAGGTGGCGCGGGACGGAGCGGGCGGCGCTCACTGGCCCTGTGGCTTTTGTCTGTCCCACAGGCGGAGGCGGAGGACGGCTTGCTGCTCTACTGCGGGGAGAGCGAGCACGAGCGGGGAGACTTCATGGCCCTGGCCGTCGTCCGACGCTCGCTCCAGTTCAGGTGACTCTGCCCAAAGCCGCAGATGCTCTAACGCCACCTGATGGTGTACAGTGGTACCTCGAGATACGAGTTTAATTCGTTCCGTAACCTTGAGGCGTGGGAAACTATGAGACGCTCGAGTCGCGGTAAACTGGTGGGTCGTGTGCAGCCGGCCGATCCCCGCGATGACTCCTATCTCAAATGTTGCTCGTATTTCAAAGCAAAAATCACTCGCTCGACGGCTCGTATCTCAAAAATCTCGTATGTTAGGGCACTTGTATCTCGAGGTACCACTGTATTTCTGTTTGTAGAGTGTGAAAAAACTAAATGCAGAATGGGTTTGTTTTAATGTTTCTATTGATTTCAGAGAGGAAGGGAGAGGGGGAGAGAGAGAGATGAAATATCAATGATGAGAGAGAATCATCGATCAGCTGACTCCACCGGAGGCCGAGCCCATCACCGGGCATGTGCCCTGACCTGGGATCGAATCATGACCTCCTGGTTCACAGGTCAATACTCAAACCACTGAGCCATGCCAGCTGGGCCAGATGGGGTTTGTAGGAAGGGAAGAGGGTGCATAAGGTGAACGTGGGCCAGTTTACTAAATCCGGGAGCATCGGGGCCAGAGGTGGTCTTTGCAGAATCGGGTCCCTGACAGCTATTCATTCATTCATTCATTCATTCAGCAAGAGTTTCTTGAGCAGCCGAGACTGGTGTGGCTCAGTGGATAGAGCGTCGTCCTGTGGACTGAAAGGTCCCAGGTTCGATTCCGGTCAAGGGCATGTACCTTGCTTGCGGGCCCCATCTCCATTATGGGGCGTGCAGGAGGCAGCTGATCGATGTCTCTCTCTCTCATCGATATTCCTGACTTTCTATCTCTCTCCCTTCCTCTCTGTAAAAAAACAATAAAATATATTTAAAAACAAAAAGAGTTTCTTGAGCACCCACATGTGGGCAGATTGAAGATAACTGGACGATTAGACCTACGTCGTCCCAGAGAACACGTTCTAGCACTTCCGGGCGCACCTTGAAACTGCCCCTGCTTGCTGTCAACCTCATTCTGAGCGCATTGGCTCTCTGAGAGGCCGGCTGCCTGAGAGGGTGCCGGGGGCATCTGAACACACAACGAGCTGATTGACCAAAGGACCTCTCCTTTTCCTTCTCCTCCTCCGCAGGTTTGACTGTGGCACAGGCGTGGCCATCATTGTCAGTGAGAGCAAACTCAAACTGGGGGCCTGGCACACGGTCACACTCTACCGAGACGGCCTGGAGGGGCTGCTGCAGCTCAACAACCACACGCCGGTGACGGGCCAGTCCCAGGTGAGTTCCCGCCCGCCCTGCCCAACCGCCTGGCACCTGCCAGAGGCAGCTGGAGGGCCCACCGCAGAGCGGAAGCACACGTGGCAGGACTCAGACTCCAGAGGGGCCGTTGTTCATGCCGTTGTTCATGGAGCGGAGGTCTGGTGTGCTCCTGTGGCATCTTGCCACCCCCAGGGGGCGCTGTCGGGGCACACATCTCCCTCCCCGCTCCCCTGGTCCATGCAGGAGAGCGGAATCTGTGAGCATCATTGCAATGGGTGCCCAGGGACAGGTTCTTTCTCCACAAGGACAGGAAATCCCGGGGCAGAGGGAGCGCCACCGTCAGTGCCAGCTGCGACGCTGGCTTCTGAGACACAGGGTGTTGCAATCCTGCGGCTTTAGGAAATAGCCCCAGGGGGTGTGCTTGGTCCCATCTGCAGGAGTCGTGCATTCACCTACCTTTTCTGGGGACCATGATTATAGGAAGTGGTGGGATAATTTACCCGCGGGGCTGCTCAGCAAATCGCTCAGGTATTCGCATATTTGTCATGCCTGGGGTAAATTTTAGAACCGGGTTTGGGATAAACAGTTGGGGTTAGCCACCCGCCGAGGAACCGAACCTGTAATTATAATCAGTCAGCTGTCCGTCTCCTCTGAGGGAAAATGTAGCCAGAAGGCCTTGGTGTGTATGTGGAGAGCTTCCGCCCTGCCTGGGCCCTTTGTTCTTCTGTGCTGGTGAGACATGACATATGAAGGGAGACATGTCATCTGAAGGGCCATGCCTTGCTGATCTCCGGTACTGTGGACCCTGATGGTTCCAAAGGAACAGAAATTCAAGATAATGTCCGTGGATCCAGGGAGATTGATCCACGTTTCTCAGGAAGGAAAAGACAGAATAAATGAACTACGGAATCACATCAATGCCAGAACAATAGGTCCTTATGATTAAAATTAAGTTTGCTGGGATTAAAGAAGCTTTGAACTCGGGTCCAAAATACTAACATGAAAACAAGGATGAAGAAGCTATAATAGAAGCAACACCTCTGAAAATGGCGTACGATTTAAAGCAAGGACGTTCTATGAAGGTTAATAAACAGAACCATGTAGGAACAACAAGCTAATGACATTAATAGAGGCATCCCATCTCGAAAAAGGGAGGTGGTAATTCTATTTTATTCGGGTGACTATATGTCATGGTGACAGATCACTTGGATCATTTGATTGTGTTCCGATCTATGACCACACTCTCGGAGGTTTATAGAAAAACTGTTCAACGAGCAATCAATGAAACAGGAAGATGAGTTGAAATCCCTGGAGTGATTCGTTGAAGGAGGGTTGCTTAGTGTGGAGAAGAGAAGATGAAGGTGTGGAGGTAGCTTTTCATCAGAGCCAGAGGGAGAGTGTTGAGGAAGAAGGACTTAACTCTGGGATCCCAAGGCTGACGCTGAGCGGGTGAGCCACAGAGAACCAATTTTGGCTTCACCTAATCACGCACAGGTGTGCAGACACGCAGCAGACTTTCTCAGGAGATGGCTCCCCGTCTGTGGGGATGTTCCAAAAGAAACTTCTCAGAACCTTTGGTAGGGATGTTCAAGGAATCCAGCAGTCAACGGGAGCTTGGGTTAGATGAGTTTTCATATTATTTCTAATCCTGAGAGTCTGTGATTTAATGACTGTGAGAATTAATTGCAAGAAGCGTATAATTGTATGGGTACTCAGGGCAACGTTCGTCTCTCTACTCCCAGGACGTGCTGAGCAAGTTGCATGAGCAGGACCACAGATGTGGAATCCTAATAAAAGAGTAATATGCAGATTGACCATTACTCTACCACACAAGATGGCTGCCCCCATGTGATCAAAGATGGCTGCCCCCATGTGGACACAAGATGGCTACCACAAGATGGCCAGCAGGGTAGGGCATTTGGAGGGACCAGGCCTCCAAGGGAGTGCAGTTGTGGGTGATTAGGCCAGCAAGGGAGGGCAGTTGGAAGGGACCGGCAGAGGAGAGAAGTTGGGGGCATCTGGCTATGCAGGGAAGGGCATTTTGGTGGAGGGGAACCCAGGCCTGTAGGAGAGAACAGTTGTGGGGGACCAGGCCTGCAGGGGAGGGCAGTTAAGGGTGACCAGACCTCCTGAACAGAGTGAGGGAGCCTCCTGTACAGAGTGGGTTGTCACCTGTGTAAAGTGGGAGTTCCTCCATGATTCTCTGTCCATGACCCTCAGTGACACTGCGCAGATGAAGGCAAAGGGGGTGACCAGGCCTGCAGAGGAGGGCAGTTAGGGGCAATCAGGCTGACAGGGGAGCAGGTAGACATCAATCAGGTTGGCAGGGGAGTGGTTAGGGTGATCAGGCTGGCAGGCAGAAGTGGTTATGGGCAATCAGGAAGGTAGGCAGGCGAGCAATTGGGATCCCTACTGGGATTGGGCCTAAACAGGCAGTCAGACATCCCTCGAGGGGGGGGTCCCGGATTGGAGAGGGTGCAGGCTGGGCTGAAGGACACACACACCCATGCACAAATTTTGTGCACTGGGCCTCTAGTGTTTAATAAACAGCCTTGAGGAGAAAATGACTCTGTCTTAAGCTAGAGTTTCTCAGCGACAGGCCAGAGAAGGAGTCTTGTGCAAATGGTGCATTCACAAAGTGTTGCCATAGGAACCTGTAAGGGAGGGAGAGATGGACGGGGAAGGGCAAAAGCAGGCACAGGTGAGCTCTCAGGTGGACCTCTTCAGGGCGCGGCTGCGGCCGGACCCCACAGGGGAGCTTGAGTATGCTTTACACCTCCGAGTGACGCCAGCCCAAAGCCAGCGAGTTGGATCTTCATATTTCTGCACTCATTAGAAACTGTTAAGGGCTGTGCCGGGGCACTGCAAACTCAGGCAATCCCAGTTCTCTGCATAAGCAGGCAGAGCAGGCTCCAGGGCTCTGAAGGCAGCCCTCATCAGAGCAGGTAGAGGCCCGGCTCAAAGACTGTCGCCTGGGGTGTCGTGAATGGAGCCTCCAAGGATCCAGCCGCCAAGGAGAAAGAGATGGAGCTCTCAGCTCTCCATGGTCCTGGGTCAGGGAATGGGCCAGAGGGTGGATATGGGATCCAGAAGGAGCAAATCCAGAGGATGTGGATGAAATAAGCCAACAGGCCGCCCACTCCCTGTGACAGAGCCGTATGTCGGTGGCTGGCAAACAATCCTGAAGCTTCACCGCACAGACTCCCACCTGCCAGCGGACTGTTTACCCAGGAGTCTTATCTGTTCATGAGCAGAGACAGAGCCACGTCTGGATCTTCTCCTTTTCGGTCACAAAAATATAGGATAAAAGATAAAGAGGACATTTCAGTGGCTTACCTTCTGGGCATTTTCTGAGTCTGGCGGCCTGCCTTCTCCCCACCCCCTTCCCTGTTGGCCTTCACCCACGTGACCGAGCTATTACCGTCATCGCCGAAGGCCGTGACCACCTAACGTCCAGGTCTGTGCTTTATAACCCCCACGAGCTGCGATCCGGGTTGCGGTTTGCTTTAAACTGGAAATGTCTCCACCTCACTGAAATAACACTTAAAAAACACACACACAGACACACACCCAAACGTTCTATCCCTGAGCAAATTTCAAAATATTTTGCAACCAAATCTGCTGGCTAATCCCTCGCCCCGGCCCGCCCCCTCTTTCCTGCAGGCTGTAGTGTAAAGGCGAGCAGGACAGAGCGAGGGTAAACGTTGGCCCGCGTGCACACACATGAAGTGTGACCACCATCAGGACATGGAGCAGCCTGTGACCCCTGCCCGGGCCCACTGTACGTGGTGGTGTCAGGACTGGCAGGGAACGTTGTTTTTGGATGCCCAGCCTGGTGCACGGCTGGTTGGGTTGCTTTTGGCTCCGGCTTCCCTCCCTTCCTTCCAAAGCTTTCAGAAATCCTCCTTTCTCGAAACAGCCCTCCGAGAAGCTCCCCGAGTTTCCCCACCGCCACCCCGGGTTTAGGTTTGCCGAAGAAGCAGCATCTTAAAGACAAATAACAGGTGGTTGTAAGCTACAGTGGTATCTCGAGATACGAGTGCCCTAACATACGAGTTCTTTGAGATATGAGCCGTCGAGCGAGCGATTTTTGCTTTGAAATAAGAGCAACAGTTGAGATAGGAGTCACCGCGCGGATCGGCCGGCTGCACACGACCCACCAGTTTACCGCGACTCGAGTGTCTCATAGTTTCCCACGCCTCAAGGTGACAGAACGAATGAAACTCGTATCTCGAGGTACCACTGTATATCCCTCCTTCAAACAGTTGCGTTTTGGGCTGTGGATGGGGGTTTTTGAATCACAGTTTTCCTCTCTTTCTTAAAGGGCCCGTACAGCAAGATCACCTTCCGGACGCCTCTGTATCTGGGGGGCGCGCCCAGCACGTACTGGTTGGCCAGAGCCACGGGCACGGACCGAGGCTTTCGGGGCTGCGTGCAGTCGCTCAGGGTGAACGGCGAGAGAGTGGACATGCGGCCCTGGCCCCTGGGGCGAGCCCTCGGCGGGGCTGACGTGGGTGAGTGGGTGCCTCGTGGGCGGGGGTGCCCCGGTGCCTGCCTGTCTGTCTGGTGTGGGCGGGGGTGGGGGTGAGGCGCAGTCCGTTTGTGTTCGCGTCTTCTGGTGACCTGCCCTTGAAAATGACCCACTGCACGCCCCCCCCACCGCCCCACCCCCATCTCCCATGGGCCTCTCTGATGTGTTTGGTGAAGAAAACGAACCAGCCCATCTGACCTTGAACCTGTGAGCCAGTGGTTCTCCACCTTCCTAAGGCCGCCGAGACCCTTGCATACAGTTCCTCATGGGGTGGCGACCCCCAACCATGACATGTTGCTACTGTGATGCATCGTGATGTAAATATCTGCATTTCCCAATGGTCTTAGGCGATCCCTGTGAAAGGGTCGTTCGACCCCCAAAGGGGTCGCGACCCACAGGTTGAGAACCGCCGCTGTGAGCTCTTTTCCTCGCGACCACTTTCTCCCCTCTCATAAGATCATAACTTTCCGGTGGAAACGGGGATCCCCACGCCACAGGCTGGGGCCTCATGGGGCCTCCCTGCCCCTCGCTGCTCCAGACGGAGGCGGCCGTGACCGAGGCCAGTGCCTAAGCTTAGACGTGGATGCTGAGCTCCTTCGGTACTTACTGAGCTTGGTTGTTACCACATTCAACCAGCAGGAGGCAGCGCGTTAGGTCACCGGGGCCACACACCTCAGGACACTTTGAACGTCACACTCTCGTGGGAACAGTGGAGAGAGGACTGAAAGCAGAAACCATTGAGCCATCCCAACAGTTGCCCCCAGATCTAGTGTGTGACTTACTGAGTCCGCCACGTGTTAAAGTCTCTGTGGCTGCTCAGAGAGGCCAGCGAGAGGCCAGCGAAAAGGACGCGCAGGTGCCACTCGTGCCGCAGGCCGGCGTGCAGTGGCAGGAGGTGTGAACCCACAGGAGGGAGAACCCCTCTGTGTCTGTGCAGAGCCCTGCGCCGTGGGCGTGGCCCGCCCCGTGGCCTCGGGCGGGCTGGCCGGCCACGGAGCCGCTGTGTGACCCGCTTCTGTGTCCAGGCGAGTGCAGCAGCGGCATCTGCGACGAGACCTCGTGCATCCACGGCGGCACCTGCACGGCCCTCAGAGCTGACGACTACCTCTGCCTCTGTCCCTTGGGCTTCAGAGGGCGACACTGCGAGGAGGGTGAGAAAGAAGCAAGTTGATGGCCGTTTTTCTGTCCGCTCGCGAATCGGTGGGGGCGGGCGTTGTCATCGTGCACTCTGAGCAAGGCCCCTACGTGTGCATGGGATGCACGTTGCTTTCCGGGGGGAGGGGGGATGGTGGGGAGGGTCTTTTTTCTTTTCTTTAAGATGGAGTGCCTTAAAGTATCGGTGTCGCACCAAACCTTCGTTTTAAGATGTTCCGGGGTCAGGCTGTGTGGGCGCACCGTTCACACGGCCGCAGAGCATGGAGGTGCTGGCCGGGGAGGGCTGGCCTCGGCTCCACACAGCCATGCAGGGACCCAGGCCTCCGATTCCTGCGTCCGGCCAGCAGGGGGCGAGAGGGAGCACAGGGAGGATGGAGGCACGTTCTAGGGGTTCCACCTGCAAAGGTGTGGTGCTTCCAGCCTCACGCCACTGGCCAGCGGTCAGTGAGCCCGCCCCCGTCCCCCTCACCGCATGGCAGGGCCCCGGGGAAAAGAACAGGCTGGTTCTGCCACCCACGGGAGTCCTAACCCCACGCTTGTCCCTCCAGCTTTCACGCTGACCGTCCCCCAGTTCAGAGAGGCCCTGAGGTCCTTCGCGGCCACGCCCTGGCCGCTGGAGCCCCGGCGCTACCTGTCCTTCATGGAGTTCGAGCTCACCTTCCGGCCGGACGCGGGAGATGGTGTCCTCCTGTACAGCCATGACACGGGCAGCCGCGACTTCCTGGCCGTCACCCTGGCGGGCGGCCACGCCGAGTTCCGCTTCGACTGTGGCTCCGGGACGGCCGTGCTCAGGTGAGGGCGGAGGGCTTCCGGGGCTCCCCGGCCCCCCAAAGCCAGACCGCAGCCTCGTTGGGAAAAGGGGAGTGTCATTCAGTGGCCTGTGACCTCCCCGTCTCCCCTGCAGGGACCCTTCCCGAAGCCTTTCCTGGCTAAGACAGGTCGCAGCTTCCTGTCGATCGTGCTGGCCTGCTGCAAGGCTCCCTTTTCTTTCTTTTTTTTAAAAAATATATTTTATTGATGTTTTACAGAGAGGAAGGGAGAGGGATAGAGAGTTAGAAACATCAATCAGCTGCCTCCTGCACGCCCCCTACTGGGGATGTGCCTGCAACCAAGGTACGTGCCCCCAACCAGAATCAAACCTGAGACCTTTCAGTCCGCAGTCCGATGCTCTATCCACTGAGCCAAACCGGTTTCGGCACGTTTTTCTTATTTGTTTGTGTCTCGCTCTTCTTCACCGGGTTCTGCCCCTGGTCGATCCCCCTCCCAGCGGAGAAGGCATGCTTCTCCTCCCCACGTGAGCTCACCTCTTCTCTGCTGAGGCTCATGGGAACGCCCTGCCTCCGAGCCGCCCCCCCGGCAGGAAATCAGGGAGCTGGCTGTTGTTCTGAAGGTGACTGCAGGTCAGAGCCGACCCACTCATCTTGCGGGGCTGTCATTTTTACAGAGAGAGCTCGCGGGTGAGATGTTACCGCCACGCGAGGCCCCGAATGGCTGGTCGTATTTCACGGCTGATGGGAAATCACTGCATTGGATTCCCATCATTCTTCAAGGGGCCAGTTTGTGTCTGCCCTCCTGGCTGAGCGCCCATCAGCGACACCTCCCATCGTGGGGGGTGGACAGACATGCTTGTACCCCTCGTTCTGCAAACACACCTGGCGTCTCGAGACAACTTTCGGGGGTGGGGAGGGTTTCTTAACTGATTCCGTTTGCACGTAATGATGCCACCAGTCTACGTGCTCGCTGAGCGATCTTTGTCAGGTTGAGAAAGGAGGACGCCTTGCGCGTCACCTTGTTCTATCAGGTGGCTTCTTCCTGGATAAGGAATGACTGGCAGGAGCCAGGGCGGGTGGTGGTGGCTCATCAGCGCCCCTCCTGGACAGACTGCTTCCTGCACCTCAGCAGTGCAGCTGAGCTGGTGTGTGTGTGTGTGTGTGTGTGTGTGTGTGTTTGTGTGTGTGTGTGTGTGTGTGTGTGTGTGTGTGTGTGTGTGTGTCATAGATTCATGGCACCTCAGAAGGCCAGCTTTTCTCTTCCTAACTCTGTGCCTCCTTTAGACAGGAGTAGCTCTTCATTAAAAAAATAATAATTTTGCCTGACCGGCATGGCTCCGTGATGGAGCATCGACCTGTGAGCCAGGAGGTCCCCGTTCCATTCCTGGTCAGAGCACACAGTCAGGTTGCAGGCTCCAACCCCAGGAGGGGGCGTGCAGGAGGCGGCTGATCAATGATACTCGCTCATTGTTCATGTTTCTCTCTTTTCCTTTCTGAAATCAATAGAAACATGTGGAAATAATGATAATACTGAGTTATTGTTTTCCTGCCTGTCAGGAAAGGTGCCCAGAAACTAAATCCTTGAGGATTTGGAGGCTCCAGGGCACACCGACCACTGTGACCACAGAGAGGGGTCCAGACACCCCTTTGGGAGATATTTATGTTACAAACTCCTCCAAAGACTTCCTGCTCGTTTAGCAAATTCTGTGAAAGCCTGAGCTATAGCAAGCGTTTGAACTTGAGGAAAAGGGTGGGGTGATCCAATTCATTAAGAGCTGGATTAAAGCATGATGAGAATTATAAGGGGCTGTGATCGATCCAGCCGGGCTGAGCGAGCGGTGGATCTGCAGAACCGGCCTCTGCGGGGGTGGGGGGTGGGGGGTTGGGAGACTGGCCTGGGGCCATTCCTCGGTGTGGACACTGGCCAGGTGAAGTGCCGCTGGGTTCTCGGCGCCTATTGATTTAGCCGAGGCGATTAAATCCTAATTGCAAAGGACAAATCACAAAAGCATTTGCCAGCGCAAAAAATCAAGTAAGGGGTGACGACCTTTTTGTAACGGGCGCATCGGTATTCCTGGTGGTTTCCCAGCCATCACCCGGGCCCCGGAGGCCCTGGAGCGTCAGCGGAGGCCGGGAGCTGCAGCACTGGACACACAGACGCAATGGAGGCATGCCCCGTACACCTCCCTGAATGACCGGCATCGTTTCAACTTCCAGTGTGTCCACCTTAAATTTAAATCTGAATTTTTACACGACTTTTAATCCCTTTCACAACCTCAGAGAACCGACTGCAGCCTGTCCTTGCCCCTGTGATTTATTATGAAAACTTTCTAACATAGAACTTGGTAGAAGAGTGCAGTGAACCTCCCACCCACCTCCATTCATCCACAGTCAGTATTTTGTTATATTGGCTTTTATTCCACATCTAGCCTGCCTCCTTCCCTTCCTTCCTTCCTTCCTCCCTCCTTCCTTTTCTTTCTTCCTTCCTTCTTTCCTTCTTTCCTCCCTCCCTCCTTTCCTTCCTTCTTTTCCTTTCCTTCCTTCCTCCCTCCCTCCTTTTCTTTCTTCCTTCCTTCTTTCCTTCTTTCCTCCCTCCCTCCTTTCCTTCCTTCTTTTCCTTTCCTTCCTTCCTTTCCTTTCTTTCCTTCTTTCCTTCCTTCCTTCCTTCCTTCCTTCCTCCCTCCCTCCCCTCTTTCCTTCCATCTTTCCTTCCTTTCTCCTTCCTTTCTTCCTCCCTCCCTCCCTTCCTTCCTCCCTCCATCCTTATCTTTCTTCCTTCCTCCCTCCCTCTTTATCTTTCTTCCTTCTTTCTTTTCTTTCTCCTTTTTCTTCTTTTTCCAATCCATCCATCCATCCATCCATCTTATTTCCTAAATATTTCAGCGGATACTGCAAGACAGTACACCAAGTAACCTCTGTTTTACTCCACAGCCCGTATAACACTTCTTTTTCAAAGCTTGTGTGCAACTATGCTCACCTTTACCCTCCTGTCCCCTCCCCGCCTGCCTCACCTAGAAAACAAGGCCCATCCTACCCCTGTTTCAGCTGCATAAGGAATAAATAAGAACATGAAAGCAATGTTCCCGCCGTGCAGGGGTCCGGTACATGGGGCAGACACGGCTGTGCCCACTCAGCGGGAAAGACCGTCTTCTTGTTGCCGAGCCGCGTGAGGCGCTGAGTTGGCATCCGTGTCAGCGGAGCCGGTCGATGGACGGCCTTTGTGCCACGAGGATGCTAACCCACGCCCAGTCTCCCTTCGTCCGCAGGAGTGCAGAGCCCCTCGCCCTGGGCCGCTGGCACGAGCTGCGTGTGTCTCGAACAGCGAAGAACGGCATCTTACAGGTGGACAGGCAGCAGGTGGTGGAGGGCATGGCGGAGGTGAGGACCCCCCTGTGCTCCCCGTGGTGTGTGGGGGGGGCTTTTTCATGGACGCCAGCGCCAGGCTGCCTGGTAAACCCGGGCCCCCGACCTGGCAAGTCACTTAGCTTTTCTCTTCCTCAGCTGTGAGCGCGGGCAGTAGCAGCAGACGCCTCACAGGGCAGCTGCACGGGTTAAGCGAGCGAATACAAGGGCAGCCCCTGACCCATTGCCCACCTCCCCTTGTTCCTGTGGGCCTGGAATACGTAGGCTCTGAAACCAGACTTCGGGGTTCAAACTCTGGCTCCCTTTTCTTGCCAGTAATGCGAACTCAGACTCTGAGCTTGTGTTTTCTCATCTATAGAATGGGGGTAAGAATAGTGCCTACCTCATGGAGTTGTGCAAATTAGAATCATGCCAAAACCAGCTTGGCTCCGTGGATAGAGCGTCGGCCTGTGGACTGAAAGGTCCCAGGTTCGATTCTGGTCAAGGGCATGTATCTTGGTTGCGGGCACATCTCCAGTAGGGGGTGTGCAGGAGGCAGCTGATCGATGCCTCTCTCATGGATGTTTCTAATTCTCTATCCCTCTCCCTTCCTCTCTGTAAAAAAAATCACTAAAATATACTTTTTAAAAAATAGAATCATGATATATGCCACACACAGCAGTCCCTGGCATAGGGTCAGCACTGTTTAGCTTTACTTGTCTGTAGTATTTATATTGTACTTTGATGGTCCCCAGGGCACAGAATTTCTTACTCAAGTTTACAACTTGATTTCATTTCCAAGGATATGTCTGAAGGAAAACGACATTTTTAAAGAAGAGATAGGAGAGATTTGCTTTAAGCTGCAAAACCTACTGGGATTCTGCACACCCCCAGAATGTACAGGTGCCCCCCCAAAAAAACGTTTGCAAGTGTTTTAAAGACCAAGACTTTATTTTGTGTATTGCAAGATTTAAAGAGGGCAGTGGTGAATGTGGGTGTTCTGGGGAGAAACTGGATCAGTAGAAAAAAGAAAAAGAAGTAAAGAGACTTTGGGTGGGGACAGAGGTATTTGGTGGAGGGAGAGAGGAGAAAAGACACACGTGTCTGGGAACCACCTCGGGGACAGCGGGGGGAAAGGGGATGTTCCGAACCTCCTTGGGAATTAGAAGAATCCCTCACTGCCTGGAGGTTAGCGACAGGGATAACTCCGATCTGATGAAGGCATTGCTGTGGCGCCTATGACACTCGCTGTGCCAAGCAAGGAGTGTGCACCCCACTCAGGGCGGGAGGGGTGAGACTGTGCCTCGTCAGTCACACCCAGCCCGGGTACTGGCAGCTCCTCACAGGGCACACTTCCCACTCACGCTCACGTCCGTCCATGGCCAGCGGCAGCTTCCATCTGAGACCCACACTGCAGGCTCCGGGGGTCAGGATAAGGCTGGCTGAGCCACTCCCAGGCTCTGAAAACTCCTGCCCTGAAGTGGTTCCTGTCTCTCTTGCTTCAGTTTCACTGACGCTCACAGGCTACGTGCCCCACCTGAGACTGACAGGTTGGAGGCCGGCTCCCTGCCGGGGTGGGTCCTGCTGGCTGAGCATCCCCCCGTGGTAGATACTGCGGATTCCCTTTAGTGGATGGGGAACCTGAGTCCCAGAGAGGCTATGAAATCTGCAAACATTCAAAGATCAACGTGAAGACAGATTGTCCTGACGGGTCTTCAGGGGACCCCAGGGCGCATGTGCTAGTCTCGACCACCTTTTCTCAATGCGACGCCGTGTTTTTTGTTTCACCCGTTGGCAGGGCGGCTTCACGCAGATCAATTGCAACACGGACATTTTTATTGGCGGTGTCCCCAGCTACGACGACGTGAAGAACAAGTCGGGCATCCTCAAGCCATTCAGCGGAAGCATCCAGAAGGTACAGCTCGCTTGCTCTGTGGTGGTGTGACCTGGACTCCAGGCGGTGGGGTTGAGAACTGTGACCCGTGCACCAGCTGCTGTATCCAAAGACATTTGGAGAGAGTTTGGCATGTTTTTTTAAAAAATATATTTTATTGATTTTTTACAGAGAGGAAGGGAGAGGGATAGAAAGTCAGAAACATTGATGAGAGAGAGACAACGATCAGCTGCCTCCTGCACTCCCCCGTCCGGAATCGAACCTGGGACCCTTCAGTCCGCAGGCCGACGCTCTATCCACTGAGCCAAACCGGTGTCTGCAGTTTGGCCTGTTTTAAGATTCCATTGGTGGATGTTCACAGCAAGCTTTCCCACGCCTCATCTTACCTAGTCTCAGGCCGCCCCTGGGCCTCTGCCTGCAGACAGAGCATGAACGCAGCTTGACGAAGATGCATTTTACCGCCAATCCAAACAATATCCTGCGACTGGCATCAGGTCGCTTCCAAAACGTCCACGAAAGGGAAGGAGGTGAATGGATCTAGTAGCAACTCCTGGCTCTACGCTTCTCTGTAGCTCACTAGGCAGTTTGCTGAAGGCCAGAGCCAACTCTTGTAGCCCCTCCTCCCCTCACCCCCCTTTAGCAATGGCTCATCAGTCACATAACCCAGTTTTTCAATCACCTGGCCCAGTTCTCCTGAGCGTAGATTAGTGTCCTTCCAGAGAAAGGACAGGAGGAAACCGCTCTGCTGGTGACAGACACGGCACAGGGACCCCACTCGCATGCATCTCTCCCTCCTTCCCCGGGGCTGCCCTGCCGTGACTCTCAGTTGGGAGAAGAGGGAGTTCTGTCTGCAGCAGACATGCAGGGGGACTCACCAGCCAGGTCTCCAGGCCCCCAAACCCTGGGGGGAAGGGACCTGAAGAGAAACATGTTGGGTTGCTGGGTGTTAGCGTCATGCAGTTTTCCTTCGGCCTCCAGGGGTCGGGGGGTCGGCCACTGACCCCTTCAAACCTGAGGTGGGGAGCCCCAGGGAAGGAAGGTCCTGCCAGGATTTGCTCCTGGGAGCTGGGAAGGGCTCAGTCTTTCTGGGGGTCCCGGTGTGGGGTCCAGGCACTATTTGCTGACTCCTCTGTGTTTCCCTTTGTTGCAAACTGTGGTGACAGTGACACCTCAATTCAGACCTTTACTCCTCCTCTTACCCCGCCCCCATGAGTGGGTGTGACCCTTTTTTAAGGTTGTGCTTGAAATTCTCACTTGGGAAGCAAGCTGAGGCGCTAAGAGGGTTCACCCCCTTCCCACCCTTGCAGGCCCCTTCCCTGGCACAGAGCACACAGCCCTTTCCTGTCCATCTGGGAAAGCCGCCCTCCCCTCCCAGGTCCTGGCTGTGTCGTATCCTGCGGCGACTGGTGCGGTGAACGGTGCAGTGAATGGCTTGTCTCAGCTACGGGGACAGTTTCACAGCCCTTCGCTCACAGCGTGAAAAGGGACAGGGGTGGTTATGGAGAGATTCTGACTGCTCTCCAGCAGCTCCTGAGATTCAGGACCGAGGAGAGTTTGCTCCTGACTCCCTTGACACTGTCCAAGGACCAGGCCAGCCTGTGAAAACAGGATTAGTGGCCGGAAGTGCCATTGCTGAGTGCTTAGGACCCCATGAGGGCGGGGTCTCCTGGGGGTACTTTCTCTCCCTGAGTTCTGCAAAGCCTCCCCACAGGGGACACCAACAGCTTGGGGAGATACACTGTTGGAGTCCAGGGCTGGAAACAAGGAGTGTATGTATTTGGGGTGGGAGCCCCATAAACTATTCCTGAGATTCCTCTTTCTCCAGAGCCCCCTGCAGGGAAAAGGGGGTGGGGCCAGTGAGCATGCCCAGCAGTGGTGATATTATGAGTTGAGTTTCTCTCTCTCTCTCTTTCTTTAATGATGAGGAAGGGGTTATAGAGCGGAAGGGAATTCAAGAGTATCAGTGTCAGGGAAGGAGGACAGCAAAGGCTGGAGGGCCCTGGCTGGTTGGTCCAGTTGGTTGGAGCATCGGACTGTACACCCAAAGGTTGCAGGTTCGATTCCTGATCAGGGTACATACCTAGATTACGGTTTTGATCCCTGGTCAGGTGCATACAGGAGGCAACCAGTTGATGGTTCCCTCTCACATCCTCACATCCATGTTCTTTTCTCTTTCTCTCTCTCCCTTTGTCTCTTTCTAAAAATTAATAACACATCTCCTCGGGTAAGAATTAAAAAGAGTGGGTGGGACCATCGGGAGGGCCCCATAGATGGTGCCTAAGGCAGTACACCAGGACATTAGTCAGGCAACAGAGCAGTCAGCGAGAAGCCGCTTCTCCACTCTCACCTGAGCCTTCACTCCCTGTTGGTTCTTTGTTCTGGATTCTTTCCTATCTCAGGCTCAGCTGCATCTCAGGGCTACCTGGGAAGCCTCGAAAGGTGACTGATGACTGATCACACCTCTGAGATTCTCACACAGATATCTGGGTGGACCTGGGTGTTAATTATTTCCTAAGTCCCCCGCCATTCTGGGAGACAGCCGGGTGGGGACCCCGCTTTGGAGCCACCAGGCCTTCCAGACCACAGGCACAGCCCCAAGCGCCCCAGCCATCACGTCGGTTCCTGCATCATGTTCCTTAGGACTACGAAGGCAGCTACCGGCCCTTGTCTCCTCTTCCCGAAGCTCTCGTTGCTCGTGGTCTCAGTCAGTGGCCGAGGGACACTGGACACACTGCCGAGATGTTTCCCGAGCCCCTGACTGTCTACGCTTCCTCTCCCAGATCACCCTGAACGACCGCGCCATCCACATGAGGCATGACTTCACCCGTGGCGTGAACGTGGACAACGCAGCCCACCCGTGCGTGGCGGGCCCCTGTGCCCACGGGGGCAGCTGCCGGCCCCGGGAGGAAGGCTACGAGTGTGACTGCCCCTTGGGCTTCGAGGGCCTGAACTGCCAGCAAGGTACATGGGCTGGGGCCGGGCTGGGGCTGGCCGGGGAGGGGAAGGGGACTGTTGGCTGGACACCAGGCCAGCCACCCCGGTTATTTTCATCATCGATTTCAGTGACATAGTAGATGGCTGATCCTATATAATAAAAGGCTAATATGCAAATTGACTGAATGGCAGAACAGCAAGTTGCTATGACATGCACTGACCACCAGGGGCAGATGCTCAATGCAGGAGCTGCCCCCTGGTCGTCAGTGTGTTCCCACGGGAGGAGTACTGCTCAGCCAGAAGCTGGGCTCACGGCTGGTGAGCACAGTGGCAGTGGCAGGAACCTCTCCTGCCTCCGTGGCAGCTCTAAGGACCTCTTGGGGGATGTCCACCTGTTGGCTTAGGCCCACTCCCAGAAGCAGGCCTAAGCCGGCAGGTGGACATCCCCCGAGGGGTTCATGCTCCCACCCCCCAGTGCACGAATTTTGTGCACCAGGCTTCTATAAGCTGCTATACTTATTTAACGATTAAAATGCTGAGATCCTCCTGTAACAGGAAGCAAACAGCTTCCCCACCCAACTGCCCTGGCCCATTCCCTGAAAATCCCCTCACGGCCCAGCATCCAAAAGGTTAGCCCATAACATAGGAGGGCTTCCAGGACACCCCTTCATCTGAGGCACCCCCAGAGCCCATCCTGATAGGCTGGTCAATGTCTTGCCTCAATATTTTGACCCCACCTGTGAACGTGATAGTTAAGAAATCTTACCAAATACAGAAAAATACGAAGTGTACTTGGAAAGTATTAGTAGCCTTCCATAGCGTGCTATGTTCCCTGCCACCTAAGTTTCCTCTGTGCCTCAGTTTCCTCATGGTGAAGTGAGGGTAAAAATAGCAATAGCACCCAATGCATAGGGTGTTCGGGATCCATGAGACCACGCGTGTTCCCTGGAAGAACGCCGGGTGGGCACTCACCCAGCACCAGCCATTATTGCTATTGGTGAGAAAAATAAAAACCCATCTGAGTGCTCTGCTTTTCACCTGCCTGGTTCGAGGGCAGGAGCAGGGCCCAGTGCTGGCTTGAGGGTGGCGAGCCCAGGGCCTGGCATCAGAGGCAGCCTGCCCTCATACAGGCATCACCTTGAGCCAGAGGGAGCTTCTTATTCCGGGTCAGGATGGCCTTGCTTGTTTAGGAACTAGTTTTTGTAAAGGTAGACAGGCCCGGAGGACATCGGGCACCAGCCCAAGTGAAGGCGTGTGCTGTCTGCCTGGTGTGTGTCCAGGTTCCTGATTCTCATCAGATACAGCAGGGTTAGGGTTAGGATTAGAGTTAGGGTTAGGATTAGGGTTAGGGTTGGGTTGGGTTACGTTTAGGGTTAGAGTTAGGGTTGGGTTGGGTTACGGTTAGGGTTAGAGTTAGGGTTGGGTTAGAGTTAGGGTTGGGTTAGAGTTAGGGTTGGGTTAGGGTTGGATTAGGGTTAGGCTTGGGTTAGGGTTGGGTTAGGATTAGGTTTAGAGTTAGGGTTGGGTTAGGGTTGGGTTAGGGTTAGGGTTGGGTTAGGGTTGGGTTAGGGTTGGGTTAGGGTTAGGGTTGGGTTAGGGTTAGGGTTAGGGTTGGGTTAGGGTTAAGGTTAGGATTAGGGTTAGGATTGGGTTAGGATTGGATTAGAGTTAGGTTGGGTTAGGGTTGGGTTAGGAAAATGAGAGCAGATGTTTCATGTATTGGAGGATAGGAGTTGTTTTGCAGGTGTGTTGGAAAGTAGAAAAGATGCCAAGGGCCCGGATTTATACTGAAATGAATTTTGAAACCTGCCCGGCAAATGGTGTGAAATACGTGCATTCACGTAGCTCACCTATAATATCCCCCACGGAAGAGTCCTGAGCCTGAGGAGAATCCCAACAAGGGAACCCCATTCAGCTAACAGCGTGTTCCTGGAGACGAGATTCACTCACAGAGTGGCTGGTTCACTCAGAAAACCGGGTTTGGCTTTCGCGGGTCAGTGAGTGAACCTCGGGACCCCCCCTCCAGCACAGGCAGGGCAAGCTGGCTCCTGCCTTAAATACCAACGCTGAGGCTCAGGGCGTGAAGGCCAGGCTTCTGTGAGCACTCAGCGGCTTTGGGGATTCGAGGAAGGACGGGGTGATGTGCGATCTGGCTAACCCTCACCTCCTGCAACAGAACATCAGCCACGGGGGCATGAGAAGCTCAGTGTGCAGCTTTGTAACCGTGGGTTCAGGTTCAATGAGAAGCACATTGTACCAGAGAGAAGGGACGGCTCTCTGGTGAGGGCTGGGCTACCTGGCGAGGTCCCAGGGGTGGACAGCAGCAGGGACCTGGGGGCATTTGGGCCTCTCTCTGCAGCTCACTGGGCCAGGGCTATCAGCTGCACTCCCTGTGCTTTGAGAAAAAGATGGCCCTCTGGCACCGTGGCTGCCGCTGCCAGTGCTGGGGGGTGTGGGGTGGGATGGGGTGGGGTAGGGATTCACATAGGGGAGGCCCGGCCTGCACACAGCTTCCTCTCCCGTTATGTGGCTTCCGAGGATTAATGGGGCTCTGGGTGCAGCCGCGTGCTGCTCAGAACACGTCCCCCAGGCCCCAGCGGGCAGACAGTGGCACACAGGTGGCCGTCATCCTGGGGAAGCATCTAGCCCCAGGTCAGGCTGGCCACGCTGGGAAGCGGGCCGCTCTAACTGTTCTGCAGAGACGCAAAAGAACCCTCTCAAAGTGTGGGTGCATTCTTAGCTTGAAAGACAGGAATAGTTGGAAACCATCTTTTTAAAAAATATATATTTTATTGATTTTTTACAGAGAGGAAGGGAGAGGGATTGAGAGTGAGAAACATCGATCAGCTGCCACCTACACACCCCCTACTGGAGATGTGCCCACAACCAAGGTACATGCCCTTGACCAGAATCGAACCTGGGGCCTTTCAGTCCACAGGCCCACGCTCTATCCACTGAGCCAAACCGGTTTCGGCTGGAAGCCATCTTGATGGGCAGAGAAAACCCTGCCTAATCCAGCAAGGTGGTTCATCACTGCGTCGGTGGAAAGATTCGGGTTTTCCCAGCCTGCGGACCAGGCCATGCTTCAGCAGGAAGGCCCTGGTGCTCCCCGTGGAGGCAGGCCCGTCCATATGAACCTCCAACCCCTTCAGTCCACACCCAGGGGCGCTTTCCCCATCAGGAGTGTGGTGTAGGGCCCCTCCACGCATCTGGTTTCTCTGCCTGGCGCAGGGTGTGTGCGGGCAGGCAGGTGACCCCACTTGGACCTGGTCGGGAGACAGAGACTGGGACCCCAAACTCGGACAAATCCTGGGGAGGCCCTAGGCCCCGTGGCCACCGAGGAGGTCTCAGGAGCCCCCTTGGTCCCTGAGAGGTCAGGAGCAGGAGCAGGAGGGCCTGACCCTGAGCGAGGGGGGCAGGGAGGTGCTCTGAGCCCGGGGGACCCCCAGGGGCAGCAGCTGCCGAATTGGGGCTGCCTTTCCCAGCCCCGGGAACCCCCCGGCTCTCAGACTCGCAGCCATGATTTCAGGGCCTGGGAAAATCATCAGGCTTGACTCTGGTGATCGCCTCACCTTTGTCTTGGGGCTTTCTCCCTCTTAGGTGCCTTCCTCCACCTCCAACCTCAGCACCCCTTTTCATCTCACCCGAGGGGTGCCCACAAGGCCTCCCTCCTCAAAACACAAATGCTCCCCTTCCTTAGAGATTCCTTCTTCTTCCTCCTCATCCACACGTGCCCTCGGAGGTTCCATTCCTCACCGCTCTCACTGAGAAGTCAGAGCCGCCTTCCCCAGCATGCACGCAGGCATTTAAGTCCTGAAGAACATTAATGGCAAAAAAAAAAGGCATACCAATGGTTGTTTTCACACGGAGGGAGGACCCATGTACATTCACATGCACAACATGGGAGAGGGTGAGCCTTCTGTGGTCCAAGACGTTTGGGGAAACGTGGTTAAACACTCTCTCCTGCAGGACTTCTCAGAGCCTTTGTCCTGCTCTGAGTGTTGGAGACCTGGGTCTGGGATGCAGCTGTTTTGTCCTGGGGTTCTCCCAACCAGTAGCACACAGGCTGCGTGGGGCCTGAAGGAGCAGGGGCCCGGTCCCCCTCCTTCCCTGTCCCCTCATTGCTGAGACGTTTGGACTCAGGCCAGGGAGGCGCCTGCTGGCCACTAGATGGGGCTATTTCTCCGTCACAGGTGAGCTGATGCCCACTCACCTCTGACACCCTTAGCCACCGAGGCCCTGGCTTCAGGCCTGCGCTCCTCATGGATGCAGGTCCCCACCCACGGGATCCGGCCTGATTTACATGGACCTGCCACATACACAACGCTGAGGACATTTTGTCGCCTTTAATAGCCCCCACGCCACATTGTTGGGTCTGACTTGGATCAGTATTCTTGGTCCCGGTGTATGAGCCTAGTTCCAGCAAGTACAGGGCGGGCTTTGCCAACACGCAGTCTATGGAAACGCAAGTGAAGAGAGTATGCCTGCCTCTGGGGCTTCCTTTTTTGGGGTGGCGTGTGATTAAACGAGGAAAACGGCTGCTGGTCAGCCCCGATGTTGGCCTGCAGCGCAGAGCGGGTCTTTGCGCGTTTGTGGACTTTGTGGCCACGGAGTCTGCTTCCTGGAGCTGCCCCAGGCCGGAGGGGGCGCGGCCCAGTGCAGCCAGTGCGTCCTGGGGTGGCGGGACGGCCTGTGTCCAGGAGGTGCCCAGCGGAGCCCTGGCTCCGGGCAAGGCTGGATGGCCACACCCAGCTCCTCCTGTGACTGCACGAAGGAGCCTCCTCCCTGCAGTCTTCCTGGTCTGTGGGGAGTGGCCTGTCCCAGAGGACAGTGTGCTTGGCCTGGAAGCGGGGCATTTCGCTTGTCCTTGGACGGCACGGGCTTTTCGGAATAAATGTGAGGATGCGACAGACACACATGTCAACGGATGCCTCCGTGGGGTTTGGCCACAGGGAAGAGGCAGCGTGACACCAGAGACGTAAAGGGTCCGGTTACATGTAACCGCGTGTGCAATATGTAAACACACCACGCAGGGTCCCGGGCCAGAGAGCCGTCTCCAGCCCCAGCGTGGAGGACAGAGCACCCCCCTTAGGATCTACACCGACCGGCGCAAGTGGGCTGTCCCTTTTGTATTCGGGGGTGTCACTTCTGGCCGGTTGGTTCCCCTGCTCTTGGTTCACCACCAATGACAGAGCTCTGGGGTCTGGCAGAGGCGGGTGGGCAGGGGTGGGGGCGAGGCTGGGATTTTCCGCTCTGGAGAGACAGGGGCAGCTGGCTGCTTATCATGCCTGTTCCACGCGCAGCCAGAGCCAAGAAGAGTACAGTGGTACCTCGAGATACGAGTGCCCTAACCTATGAGGTTTTTTTGAGATACGAGCGGTCGAGCGAGCGATTTTGGCTTTGAAATACGAGCAACATTTGAGATAGGAGTCATCTCGCGGATGGGCCGGCTGCACACGACCCACCAGTTTACCGCCACTCGAGCGTCTCATAGTTTCCCACGCCTCAAGGTTACGGAACGAATTAAACTCGTATCTCGAGGCACCACTGTAATTAATAATCACTGATGGACCAGGTAAGTCACTCTTCTGCAGGAGTTGTTTCTCCAGGTGTAGCCGCAGTGAGGGCTTGCGGTTCAAGGTCAGGAGCCTCAGAGGTGTCAGGCACTTGGCCATTCATGTCTTCTTAGTCCACCGCGCCCCCACCCTCACCCCCACAGGAAGCTGGGGCTGGTAGTGGGGGGGCAGCGGGGCCCTCTGTGGGGTGTCGGAGGGAAACTGGCTGGTTCCCCATGACCTGCCCAGAGAGGGGGAGAGAGAGGGTTTACATGCCTGGCAGAGCCTGACTCTCCCTGTTCTGTTTCATGCTGGCACGCGGCAGAGTGTGGGAACTACTGCCTCAACAGTAAGTACAGGGAGAGCGACCAGAGGCTGGGAGTGCCCGGGCCCGTGCCAGGCGGCTTGGCCAGCTCGGGCACAGGGCAGGCCGCCACAGCCCGGGGCACCCCGGGTGAGCGGGACGGACTTGGGCCTCCCTGGAGGGCGGCGGGAATCCTCTCTCCAGAAGAACCGCCCTGAGAACGCGCGTCTTGAGTCCCCGTTGGGCCTGGGATGTGCTGAGCTGAGCGGGGGCTTTGCAGGCAGCTGGAGAGGCTCCGTGTGCAGAGCAGACAGGTGACAGGCATGTCCTGACCCTATCGAGGGTCCAGGGGAGCCCTCGCTAGTGGCCACAGGCCATGTCCATGGCCTATAACAGCCAGGACGGGCCCTGCCTGCTGCTCCCTCCTGAGGTTGGAGCAAACGCAGAGGGTTGTGGGCAACCTCGGGAAAACTCCTCCATCTGCCTGGCCATTCTCTCCTCTCCTCCGTTCTCAACACCAGGTGCTGCCTGCAGTTTCTTTGTGTGTGTTTTTAATGTATTTTTATTAATTTCAGAGAGGAAGGAGGAGGGAGAGAGAAAGAGAAGCATCAGTGATGTGAGAGAATTATTGATCGGCTTCCTCCTGCACGCCCCCTACTGGGGATCGAGTCCACAACCTGGGCATGCGCCCTGGACCCGAATTGATGCCGGGCCGCTGCAGTCCGCAGGTCGGTGCTCTATCCACTGAGCCAAACCGGCTAGACGCTAGAGCTTCTCCTGCAGTTTCTCGTTCTTCTTTCTCCCCTGCCCTCCCTCCCTGTCTGCCTCTGGGTCGGCCCTCTCTGCATTTTGCCTTTTATTTTTATTTATTTTTAAAATATATTTTACTGATTTTTTACAGAGAGGAAGGTAGAGGGATAGAGAGTCAGAAACATCGATGAGAGAGAAACATTGATCAGCCGCCTCCTGCACGCCCCCTACTGGGGATGTGCCTGCAACCAAGGTACCTGCCCTTGACTGGAATCGAACCTGGGACCTTTCAGTCCGCAGGCTGACGCTCTGTCCATTGAGCCAAACCATTTTGCCTTTCCCGTTCCCCTCTCCTTGCCTTGCCCCGGGGCTGCCAGCCTCCTTGCGCCCTTTCTATTCCTGCCTCCCCTCCTCCTCCTCTCTCTCGGCATTTTCGCTCCCCTCTCCTCACTCTAGCTTGCCCCTTCTTCACTGCTCCTCAGGGTCTTTTTATTTTGCATCCCACTCCCCTCCTCTCTCTCAGTCTTTCCTGCCCCTCCTCCTCCCACTTTAACCAGAAGGTGGGGGGGCTGGTGGTGCGGCCCAGACAGTACCAGATGAGACTTTCCGCTCTGTCTCTGGCCGTAATGGGTCCTCTGGGCCCGCAGGCTCCGTCCAGGGCCGCGTTGCTTCAGAGAGCGGTTTCTCAGAAATGACTTAACGCTTTCATTTCTCTGCCTTTGCTTTTCTTGTTTCTTTCCTTTTAAAATTTTTTGCTTTTAATGAGAAGATTTCGAGGAGCATGCTATAGGGGACCTGCCAACATAGGAACTTATTCTTGAGGGTCCGATGCCCTTGGGTCTCTCTCTTTAAAAAAAAAAAATGTGTAGCCCGGCCAGTGTGACTCAGTGGTTGAGAATCAACCTACAAACCAGGAGATCACGGTTTGATTCCTGGTGAGGGCGCGTGCCCGGGTTACAGGCTTGATCCCCAGTGTGGGGCATGCAAGAGCCAATAATTCTCTCTCATCATTGGTATTTCTGTCTCTGTCTCCCTCTCCCTTCCTCTCTGAAATCCATACAAATATATGTTTTTAAAAAAATAAAAAATGTGTAGAAGTCACGGTTAAACTCTCCTGGTGGTTCGTAGTGTCCAGTAATGAGCTATGTTCTCGCGGGTGTAGAAGCCTTAGTTCAGGGTCTGTTTGCATCAACCACCTATTCTGTGGAATTCTACCTTGTTTTGTAAGCAGGCTTATTCTCCTTGTTCGGCACATGTGTTTGAAAATGAGATTCATCCGACCTTAGTTCTCTCAACGCTCACCTCTGTGTGTTGCTAAAGAGGAAAGAGGGATGGCCGCCATCTCTTTGGCTGGCAGCTCCTAAATCACCCCTCATCTCTGACACCAAACACAACCACTTAACTCATTCTTTTTTTTTTTTTTAATATATTTTTATTGATTTTTTACAGAGTGGAAGCGAGAGAGATAGAGAGCTAGAAACATCAATGAGAGAGAAACATCGATCAGCTGCCTCCTGCACACCCCCTACTGGGGATGTGCCCGCAACCAAGGTACATGCCCTTGACCAGAATCGAACCTGGGACCCTTCAGTTCGCAGGCCGATGCTCTATCCACTGAGCCAAACTGGTTTGGGCTCACATAACCCGTTCTTGTGCTGATTGCGGGGAGGAGGGAGCTTTCTCGGGAAACACGGGAAGGCAGGTTGGGAGGCAGGAGATGGCTGCTGAGGCCCCGGAGAGTGGAGGGGGCGGCCGAGCAGAACCAGGGACCCGGGATCAGCCTGGTGCCTGCTCTGGGGCTCTTTCTCAGCCGTCAGCCCTCAGGCCGATCCTCGGTGACCTCTGTGCCTCCTTTCCTCTTTGAAGAACGGGAGCCGGCAGGCCTCCCCTTTCTCAGGTCTCCGTGCTGCTTCACGACACTGTCGTGACTAGCTTCGGAAGTGTGGCTCTGGCGGGGATTTGTAAAAACAGGGCCTCCTGGCTCATAGATGGCCAGTTTCCTGTGGTCGTGGCTGCATGGATTTAGGGGCAGATTGGCCTCAAATAGGTGGGTTTGTTGAGGGGTTATATCCTCTGCCTCCCTTGGAGAACATCTCGGGTTGCCCCCAGCTGCTCCCCCCAGGGCCTGAGACCGGCTCTCAGGCTTACAAGAATAACCGGGCAGGGTTCAAGTTTCAGCATGAAGCCAGCCCTTGTCAGGAGTGCCGAGGGCATCCACAGGGCCGGCCAGCCCTGGGGAGGGGGCAGCAGGGGGGTGCTCCAGGAAGGAGCCGACCAGCTGTTGACCCTCCTGCTCCCAGGAGCTGGCCTTCTGGCCTGTGTGTGTGTCCCTGCCCTGGCTGAGGGCAGGAGAGACGCAGCCAGGTCACTTCCGCTTTCTCTCTGCCGCAGCCGTCACAGAGACCATCGAGGTCCCGCAGTTCAGCGGCCGCAGCTACCTGACCTACGACCACCCGGACATCCTCAAGAGGTAACGCGCTTCTCCGGGCAGCGGGCGCCTGGCCTCTCTGGGCGGAGAGACCGTCATGGTTTTCCCAAGGCTTTTCCCTATTTTATGAGCCAGAAGGTAATTCTCAGAGACGGCAGTTTAGCCAGGACCTCGGGGGAAAACAACCTCACATCATAAACGTAGAAACGAGAACAAAACAAAACAAAAAAAAACAGACCTGAAGAGGCAGCCTTTCAGACAGCCAAGCCCTATGGAGAAGGTTACCTGGCCTTCAGTTTTCAATCTATGAGTGATCCCCAATTGGGTCAATCTATTTCAGAGAAGGGAGAGAGAGAGAGAGAGAGAGAGGGAGAGAGGAAGAGAGAGAGAGAAGAAGAAGAGAAGGAGGAAGAGGAGGAGGAGGAGGGGAGGAGAGGGGTGGGGAGGGGAGGGAGGGGAGGGAAGAGGAGAGGAGAGGAGAGGGAGAAAATCATTGATCAGCTGCCCCCTGTACGCCCCCCATTGGGAATGGAGCCTGCAACCCAGGCAGGTGCCCTGCCCGGGAATCAAACAGTGACCTCCCGGTTCATAGATGGATGCTCAACCACTGAGCCACACCGGCTTCGTGCTGCTGGTGGCCAGAGCCTGGCGCTTCGCCACGAGCGGCAGTGGAGGGCCTGGTGCTCCCGCAGCCCCTCCGACAGTGTCAAGTCCACGTCCTACTTCCCATCTTTAGCACAAAGTCCATGACCTCTGCAGCCGGCCAGCTCATTGGGGCTCCTCGGTGCTCTTCACGTGGGCCAGGCACACGGAGGAGCCCAGTCACCATCCTGGCTGGGAGGCCCTGCTGACTGAGGCTCCAGTACCCCCTCCCCGACCCCCACTCGGAGCTTCTGGGATGAAATAGCCTCATAGGTAACCCTGGGAAGGCTGGCCCGGGCAAGTCCTCTACCTGGGGGCTCATCTCTGGTCCTTTCACGTTGCCTCTGCTTTTTCTCTCCCTCCCCTCGTTCTCCGTAGTTTCGAGTCTGCCATCCCCCACAATGCCGCCAGCACCAGCCTAGAATTTTCCTTCCTCTTCAGGTTGGCTGTCTCTTAACAGACTAAGGCAAAGCTTTCAGCTAAAAGCACTGTTTATAGGGTGGAGGTTGGTGGCTTTTCAAGGGTCAAAGTTGGGAGACATTTTCTCAGGGCATTGGATGAGCATTTCCCGGGTAACTGAACCCACACCGGACGGGAGCCATTGCTTCCTTTCTCTAGTCCCCCTTGGGTTCATGTGGGTGGTCTTGGGGTCTTGGTGGGGCCTTTGGCAAGATGGATTTCCGCCAGGAGTCACCCTCTTCTTCCTTCAGCCCTTTTCTCCAAATATGGGAGGGCGTTCAGTCCCTGGAAAGCAGGGACGGTGTGAAGGGGCCCAGGTCGTCAGCCCCCTGGGTGCTTAGCGAGTGGCACTGGGTGGTTTGGTGGGAACAGGAGGCACGCGGTGGCCCTTGTGCACATGTATGTAGGTGCATGAACACATGCATGTGCATGAAGCCGAAGGCAACCGCCAAGGTCAGGTCTGTTTGGGTTAGATGCCTTTGGCTGCAAGTAAAAGAAGACTCCGCTCAATGTGGCTTAAACCAAAGGGTGTTTGTTATTGCATGTAACAAGCAATCCCACGTAGACTGGATCCTGGTGTGACTAATGCAGAGCCTCAGCCGGATCCTCAAAGAGAGACGCACGTCTCCTCTGTCCTTTGGCCTTGTTTTCCTCAGTGCGTTCTCCCGGGGTTACTCCCGTCCTGGTTATTAGATGGACATAAATCAGGCCACTCTCCAGGGGAATTGAAAAAAAAAATGCTTTTTTCTCATGTGACTCTTCTTAAAAAGAAAGGAATCTTTCCTAGAATCTTCCTGCTACGTTTCCTCGATCTCATTGGATAACAGCAGGTCACGTGTCCACCCCTAAACCACTCCCTGCACGAGAAAGGGATCCATCATGCTCAGCTGACACCAGTCAGCATATCCCAGGCCAGCGGGGGAGGGGGCAGGAGCCGGAAACAGGAGACTGGGGAAAGCAGGCCTCTGGGGAAGGGGCCAGAGCAGTTTGGGGGGGTTGGGGGAGGGCGCTCTGCACCTGGCCTGGTGGGAAGTCACCACGTGGCCCTGCTCCTTCCTCTCCGCTCTGAGGGCCCCCTGTGGGAAGGCGGCCACGGTCTCTGCCCCGGCCTTGCTCGGAGATCCTGGACAGAAGTCCCCTCCTGCTCACTGCTAAGTGCCTCCACGGCTCCAGGTTTGTGGGACACAAAGGGGACGGTACAAGTGACGGGAGACTGGAGACTTTTCCTGTGGGGTCACGGTTATTGCAAAATTAAATTACCGTTACTCTTACTACCTTTTACCTTAGGAACTCATACTTGCTTTTTTCCCGGTGAAACACTGGTCATTTTAGAACTGTGGTTGGTAAATGGCTGCTCATGAGCCACATGCATCTCTTTGGCCCCTGGAGTGTGGCTCTTCCACAAAATACCATGGCCTGGGCGAGTCTGTTTTGAGGAAGTGGCGTTAGAAGAAGTTTAAGTTAAAAAAAAAATGTGGCTCTCACAGGAAATTTCCATCGTTGTGCTGTTGCTATTGGGCTCTGTCGACTGATGAGTTGGCCGACCACTGCTTTAGAGCAACCATGTCAAACTCAAAGGCTAACACAAGCCAAATAAACGAGGTCTGTGGCCCACGGGCTGTGAGTTTGACATGCTTGCTTTAGAGAGAGGATTTCTGGATGAGTTGAGTCCTAGGAATTGGTAGCTCAGAAGCCTGTGATCCTATTGCCAGCCATGGCTGCAGGGCCGGGCCGGGACCTGCCAGAGTCTCCCTCCCCTCCTCTCAGCCTCTTGTCCTCCTGTCATCGGTCTCTCTGCCTCCTGCCCACTCACCCCTCTGCCTGCATGGACGGTCACCACCAGCGCTGGCCCTCCACAACCACCATCGTGCTCCCAAGAAGCTGCCCACGTGGCGCTCTTGAAAAATGACAAAACCCACTGTCAGTTGGGGAGTGGGGAGCACTTTTCCCAAGAGCTGTCAGTGGCAGGACAGGAAAGAGGGAGGACTGGGTGCAGATTGGGGCACAGCCTGGGATCATGGAGTTGGTGAGAGACTGGTTCACCTGTGGCTCATCATGTGCTCTCTCGGGGGTCGCACCGCACCCGGGATGGAGACCGCTGCAGAGCGAGCCATCAGGTCAGCACTGTGGCCTTCCTCGCAGCGGTGACACCTGCTCTCAGGGATGCAGGCTCATCCTGGCTCCCGGCTTCTCGAGGCCGGCGGGCGGACCTCAGAACGGGTGCTGTGGACCACGGTTAACTGGGCCAATTGTTGTGGTTCCCTCCAGGGTGTCGGGATCCAGGTCAAACGTGTTCATGAGGTTTAAGACGACTGCCCAGGAGGGCCTGCTGATGTGGCGGGGGGACAGCCAGCGGCCCAACAGCGACTTCATTTCCTTGGGCCTCAGGGACGGGGCCCTGGTGTTCAGGTAAGCCCGCCCCGCTGCCTGCCGCGACAGACACCTCGCAGGCCACGCCAGACGGGAGGCCGAGTGACCCGGGCCCCGTCTGCTGGAGTGACCGGAGTCTGAAGCTCCGGACTGGGCCGAGGCCCTGGCCTTTCCCCACAGCATCCTCCTTCAGAGCAGCAGGCAGCCGGCCGTCCACAGCCTGAGGCCCAGGGCTGGCCCACGCGAGATTTGGTCAATGGAGTTTTACTGGAGCGCTGCCGTACTCATTCATTTATGACTGCTGCCATGCTACAGGGGCACACTTGAGTAGTTTTATTATTTATTTATGTATTAAATATATGTATATATATGTATATATACACACATACACACACACACACACACACATTATTTTAGAGAGAGGGAGAGAGAAAGAGAGATGGGACCATCAATGATGAGAATCATGGATCGGCTGCCTCCTGCACGCCCTCTACTGAGGATGCAGCCCACAACCTGGGCATGTGCCCTGATTGGGAATGGAAATGTGACCTCCTGACCACTGAGCTATGCCAGGGGCACACTTGAGTCGTTTTAATAGGGACTGTGTGGCAGAGCCTACATTGTTTATTACCTGGTTCCTACAGGACAGTTTTGTGACCCCTTTTGTACCGAGTTTCTGCCATGTGCTTCCCACTTGCAAATGGGGACTGGGTACAGCTGGGGTGGCCCTGAGTAAAAGGATTTGGGGCAGCTGGGGTGGCCCTGAATAGAGGAGCTGGTGCAGCTGAGTGTGACCCCAAAGAGAGGAGCTGGTGAGCTGAGTGTGACCGGAATAGAGGACTCAGTGAGCTGAGTGTGACCCGAATAGAGGACTCGGGGAGCTGAGTGTGACCCTGAATAGAGGACTCGGTGAGCTGAGTGTGACCCCGAATAGAGGACTCAATGAGCTGAGTGTGACCCCAAATAGAGGACCCGGTGAGCTGAGTGTGACCCTGAATAGAGGACTCAATGAGCTGAGTGTGACCCTAATAGAGGACTCGGTGAGCTGAGTGTGACCCCGAATAGAGGACCCGGTGAGCTGAGTGTGACCCGAATAGAGGACTCAGTGAGCTGAGTGTGACCCTGAATAGAGGACTCAATGAGCTGAGTGTGACCCTAATAGAGGACTCGGTGAGCTGAGTGTGACCGGAATAGAGGACTCAGTGAGCTGAGTGTGACCCGAATAGAGGACTCGGTGAGCTGAGTGTGACCCGAATAGAGGACTCGGTGAGCTGTGACCCCGAATAGAGGACTCGGTGAGCTGAATGTGGCCTGAGCACCCGGCTCCGGGCCATGGCTCACAGTGGTGACGACCCAGATGGAGAGCCCTGGCGTCCGTTCTGACCGGGCTCCCTGCTAGCTGCGCAGCCGTGGGGGAGAGAGAGCTGCTGTCCACACTCCCACCGCCCAGGAGAGCAGAGCACAGATTTCTGTCTCAGCACATCACCCGCCTCTGGCTGGGTAACTGCCTCCCGGGTGATACTGGTACGGAAGCCCCTGGAGTTCTTGGCAGTGAATTCAGACCGTGCTCAAGTCTCTCACTTGGGAAGCTAGGAAACAGCTAACGGGTCCCGACCCCTCCCCCCTCCATCCCTCAGCGTTCCCATGGCAGCCCGCACTGACCTGTGTAACAGATAGGAAAACGCATGCTCTGCCAGGGTGGGGAACATCCGGGCCAGCGGCCGGGTAGGGCTGGTGAAGCCATTTGTGCTGGCCTGCCACGCCATTCGGGGCGGGTTAGTTAAATGTTTGACCAGATATCGCAGGCTCATCTTTAAAAAGGTCCATCACTTTGTATGGCCCGTGGATGATGCTATAAATATCCACATGGCCCTGGGCAGAGAAGGGGGTCCCCCACCCTGGGTGTCTAGACCACCGGGGCTTGAAGTCTGGTCCCTGGACCAGCAGCAGCAGAGCGGCACCTGGCACCGTCTTATTAATGCAAACGCCCAGGCCCACCCTGAGCAGAAAAACCCAGGAGCAAGGCCTGCGCTGTTTCCCCATTTCTCCAGGTCAGTCAGTCTCGCCCCGCAAGGTCTCGAGACCACCGTCTGCCCCTCAGACAGGGAGTTTATCCGGCTCCCCTTCTTTAACCTCCCCCACCCCCGGGGCCCAGCACCCGTGCCCCTAAACCAGCGGTTCTCAACCTGTGGGTCACGAACAGCTAGCAGGGTCTCCTAAGACCATCAGAAAACACAGATATTTACATTAAGATTCATAACAGTAGCAAATGACAGTGATGAAGAAGCGACAAAAATAATTGTATGGTTGGGGGTCACCACAGCATAAAGAACTGTGTTAAAGGGTTGCGGCCTTAGGAAGGTTGAGAACCACTGCCTTAGACCTTTTGAATTAGAATAGACAGAGGCAATGGAACCAGTGAGAAGGCTAGACTTGGTTCTGGCTGCTGTGGGCCGGTGCCCGCTGCCCTGAGAGCCAGGGATGGATCGTGCCGTCTCTCCCCTTTGACTGAAGAGCATTTGGGAGGCAGTGTCACTGAGCCAAGCTCGCGCTGGCCCCTTAACAGCAGGGCATGCTCGGTGACGCGGTCCCAGGGGATGCTCGGAGACCCCTGCTGCTGGAGGCTAGAGGTTGGCCCCTGAGAGCGGTTCCACCATCTCCGCGCCGCCCCCCCATCCCCCGGGCCCCAAGGTCAAACGCCAAGCTTTTCACACCCCGGTCTCCGGCTGGCCGCCGCGCAGCCATCTTCTTGTGGTTTTCCTGTGGTTAACCTCACCGAGGCCTCAAGTTCTCGATTGTGCCCAGAAAAGGGAATTGAAACAGAAGCTCAGCCCGGGGAGGGGGGCCCGCTTCCCCCCGAAACCGCCAGCCGAACCTCTCCACCGCCGGTGCCCGCAGGGCAGGGAGACTCATCTGCTCGGGGCCACCTCGCTGCTCCCAGGGGCCCTGGCCAGCCCCCCACCCCCCCACCCCCACCCCACGGGCACCCTTCCAACAAGGCCACTCCATCCGGAACTCTTGCCGACGTGACTGTGTCTTTCTGGGGTTTGGGAGAAGTGGCCCCTGCTTTTCTGTAGAGACGGGAGCTCTGGGTGTGCTCTGTGCCCGGGACACGGCTCCGCCCCTGGGGCTGGGCCCTCCGCTGCCGCCTGCAGCCAGCAGGTGCTTCCAGTACAGAAGCGTGGTGCCCGGCGGGAGGCTGGCTCGGAGTGGGCTGGACCACGGGCCAGTGGTTTGAAAGCAGGGCGCTTGCCAAGACTGGTTTGGCTCAGTGGATAGAACCTCGGCCTGTGGACTGAAGGGTCCCAGGTTTGATTCCGGTCAAGGGCATGTACTTTGGTTGCGGGTACATCTCCAGTTGGGGGTGTGCAGGAGGCGGCTGATCGATGTCTCTCTCATCATTTCTAGCTCTCTGTCCCTCTCCCTTCCTCTGTGTGAAAAATCAATAAAATTAAAAAAAAGAAAGCAGGGAGCTGTCTCAGAGGCGGGCTCCTGGGCCCAGCCTGAGGACTCGGATGGAGCAGGTTGCCGTGGGCGCCACTCTGACAGGAAACCACCAGGGACCACGCCCTGGGAAACGGGTCTGAGTGGCCAGAGGCGTGAGCTGCAGAGCCAGGCAGGCTGGTTCCCAGGGCCACGTGACCTCCCGCGAGTGGAAAGGGTTGGTGGTGAGGCCTGAATGAGTTCCTTCTCGCCGAGGGCGTAGGGCAGGGCCTGGCGTGGCTGGTTATTCGAGATAATGACTAGCACACATGTTTCCCTCGGTTCAGGGTTTCTGTGTTCTAAACACCCTGGCCTCGGATAGATAACGTAAAGGAGTTAGCACGGAGTGGGGCTGCTTCACAGAATGGAGCTGTGATTTTTTATTTATTTTTATTTTTTTTACATATTTTATTGATTTTTTATAGAGAGAAAGGGAGAGGGATAGAGCTAGAAACATCAATGAGAGAGAGACATCGATCAGCCGCCTCCTGCATGCCCCCTTACTGGGGATGTGCCCGCAACCAGGATAAATGTCCTTGACCGGAACCGAACTTGGGACCCCTCAGTCCACAGGCCGACGCTCTATCCACTGAGCCAAACCGGTTTCGGCTGGAGCTATGATTCTTCTTCTTGTTTTTAACAAGACCTACGCCCCACCTCAGTGCAGCTTCCATCGGGGAGCTTAGAGGGTAGACTGGTGTTTTGGGTAGAAAAACTGTGTTTAAGGTTTTGGTGTTTTGAATTTTTTATAAAAAAATATTTTATTGATTTTTTTACAGAGAGGAAGGGAGAGGGATAGAGTTAGAAACATTAACCAGCTGCCTCCTGCACACCTCCTAATGGGGATGTGCTCAAAACCAAGGTACATGCCCTTGACCAGAATCGAACCTGGGACCCCTCAGTCTGCAGGCTGACGCCCTATTCACCGAGCCACACAGGCTTTGGCTAAGGTCTTAGTGTTTGACCCGGGTCCAAAGCAAACAACAGAAAACGTAAGGTGGTAAAATAGATTCTCAGCTTTCTTGGCATTTTTCTTCACCGCAGTGCCGCTCCTTTGCTGCTTGTGCTCAGAGCGCTTCTGGCAGAGAACGAGGGAGAGCAGTGGACTCCGAGAGGAGCCTCTGAGGCTTCTGGCGAGGTTACCCAGAGGCAGAGAGTCCGAGTGCGCAGCCGAGTGCGGTTTTCCGTCCACTTTCGTTTCATTCGGGCTCCTGGGTGCATGCGGGGCGGAAAACCCAGTGAGCGGGCTCTGTGGGGGTCCCTGGACGGACAGTCTTCCCTCTCGTTTCCCATGGACCTTGGGAACACCGTCCGGCAGCAGGGAAGGGCGCGATCTGACCTTGGCCAGGTGCCTGTGCTGCAGTTTGAGGGGCCGGCTTGGTAGAATGTGGCCACACGCAGGCAGGGGCTGGTTCCCCGAAGCCCTCCCCTGCGGGGGGGCATTGCCCGGCACAGTGATGAGGAAAACCTGCATCAGGAAAGCAGGCATGTTGGCCAGATCCACAGGACCTTGCTGGCGGAACCAGACAGGCATTTTTTTGCCCACTTTTTCACTCATTCTTAGGTTTTTCCTTTAAAAAAAAAAAAAGAATTTTAATTTGCATGAAGTGCACAAATGTTAGGTGTGCAGTTTGATACATTTTAAGTGTGTAAACACCTGTGGGTCCCCCCTGCCCCCCCCTACCCCCCGCTTTACACACAGAATAAGATACAGAACATCATTCACCCTCAAGAAGGCTTCCTGTGCAGCAAAGAGAACCACTAGTCTTGGTCAGTTATTACTATACGTGTGGCCCCAGTGCATGAAATTCATGCATGGAGGGGGGTGTTCCTCAACCCGCCTGCACCCTCTCCAATCCGGGACCCCTCGAAGGATGTCCTGCTGCTGGTTTACAGAGATCGGGCCTAAACTGGCAGTCGGGCATCCCTCTTGCAATCTGGGACTGCTGGTTCTTAACGGCTCACTTGCCCCTGCCTGCCTGCCTGATTGCCCCTAACCACTTTGCCTGCCTGCCTGCTCACCCTCAACTGCACCTCCCCACTGGCCTGCTTGCTCCCAAATGCCCCCCACCACCGGCGTGATCACCCCCAAATGCTCCTCCCCACGCCAGCCTGATCATCCCCAGCTGCCCCTCTTGCCAGTGTGCTTGCCCCCAACTGCCTCCTCTGCTGGCCTGATCACCCCAACTATGCCCTCTGCTGGCCTTCTCACTCCAAACTGCCTCCCCCCGCTGTTCTGATCACCGCCTACTGACCCCCACTGATGACCTGCTTGCCTCCAACTGGCCCCTCTGCTATTCTGCTTACCCCCTACCAGCTCTGGCCCCCACCAGCCTGATCATCCATAACTGCCGTCCATCCTGGCCTGATTATCTGCAACTGCCCTCCTCTCTTGGCCTCTAATCACCTCTACCTCGGCCCCACCACCATAACTTTGTCCAGAAAAACATCCGGAAGGTCTCCTGGAAGGTCTCTCAGTCTAATTAGTATATTACCCTTTTATTAGTATAGAGTAGAGGCCTGGTGCACAGATTTGTGCACAGTGGGGTCCCTCGGCCTGGCCTGCGGGGATCAGGCTGAAACCGGCTCTCAGACATCCCCCCAAGGGGTCTCAGATTATGAGGGTGCAGGCCAGGCTGAGGGACCCCACCGGTGCACAATCGGGGCTGGGGAGGGACTCCAGAGCATGACCGGTCCATCTTGCCCAGTCCCGATTGGCCAGACCCCATCAGCAAGCTAACCTATAAGTTGGAGCATCTGCCCCCTGGTGGTCAGTGCACGTCATAGTGACTAGTTAAATGGTGGGAGGGACAATTAGCATATTAGGGTTTTATATAGATAGAAAACCAAGGAAAGTGAGAGGCTAGGGGTTGGGGAAGCAGAAGGTTAATAGAAGGTCTAATCAGAGGAGAGGGGTGGGCTGGAGAGCTGGGTGCTGGAGACGCCAGCTGCGTGTGGAAGCCCTGTGTGGGCTGGTGCCGGACAGACGTGCCCACAGGCTGCTGAACGGGAGGGAAGCCCCACCTTTGCCCAAACACATCTGCAAAGGTTCCCCCTCCCCGGATTCCAATGCCATTTCACTCCCGCGCTCTGCAGCTTCCCCCAGGCCCCCTCTGCTCTGCTCTGGGCGCTCCTGACCCTTGTGGTTACACATTTACAGCCTGTGGTTTGCGCTCGCACAGGGTCTGCTCTCCGGGGAGAGAGGCCGGCAAGTTTAGCTCTCCCTGCAGCTTCCTCCCGCCGCCGGCTCCCGGGGTCTGCTGCCCAGCGTGTGGGAGCCGCATTATTCCCGGGTGGCGGGCTCCTCTGTGTGGCTTCTACTCTGTGCTGGGCTCTGTGCATAGGCCGTCTTCCTGAGTGTCCCTACGGCTCTTCAGCAGGCAGATCCATCACCCCCACTTCTCAGAGGAGGGGCGACAGGCTCAGAGAGAGGAGGCCAATCGCCCCAGGGCGGGTGGGTCTGACTGGTGGGTGCCCGAGTCTCTCATGAAGCCGCACGGCCACTCGGCTGCGTGTCTGCCGGCCGGGCTCAGCCACTGCCTGTCTGCAGGCCGGGCTCAGCTACCGCGTGGTCAGGCCTTGGCCGTGAGTAATGAGATCTGACAACTGAAATCGCCCCTCCAGGCTGCTGTGCACAGGAGACGCCGATGTGGGAAACTTGCTGGGAAAAAAGCAGTGGCGTTTTCAGGGGCGGGTCACGGCCTCCTCTCTCGGGGTGTCAGGTCGCCGAGTTCCATTCAGGGTTAAATGTCAGGCGCTGGGGCTCCTCTCATGAAAGGACCCAGAGCGCTTTCCCTGGGGAAAGCCGGGCGCTGCCTGTTCTCGCTCTTTTCTCGGGCTGGGTGCCAGGGCTGGAGCCAGGTCCTCGCCTTCCTCCTCCTCCTCCTCCTCCTCCTCCTCCTCGGCTGGTGAAGGACGGGCGAGACCGGTCCTCTCCCAGGAAGAGAGCTGCTCAGGCTGGGAGGTGCTTCCTCCCCGAGAGGATGACTAGGGGAGGGCTGGGCACGGCCCCGGGTCAGAGGCATGAGCTTACAGCCAGTCACTCACCAGTGATGGCTGGATCCAATCGAATTAGAATAATCGAATGAACACTGGACTGAGAGGGCTATTCCTCTCTGGTAAACAAGCTGTGTGTGTCTTTTTTTTATTTTTATTGATTTTCTACAGAGAGGAAGGGAGAGGGACAGAGAGCCAGAAACATCAATCAGCAGCCTCCTGCACACCTCTTACTGGGGACGTGCCCACAACCAAGGTCCATGCCCTTGACCGGAATCGAACCTGGGACCTCTCAGTCCACAGGTCTACCGACGCTCTATCCTCTGAACCAAACCAGTTCTGTGTGTGTCTTTTGATACTCTCAGGGTATCGGGGCATCTGGAAGCTGAACCCAGAAAACAGCTTCTGAGTGGACCGGGTATCAGGGTAAACAGCGGGGGGAGAAGGGACAGATCAAATCCCAAGTTCAAAGGGATTTTTAGGCAAATTCCTTTCATCTCTTTGGGGCTCT
>PVJN01011375.1:37934-54410 GCA_004026805.1 Lasiurus borealis
GGGGGGGGGGGGGGCGGGGGAGCAGGTGGTCTGAGCCTCCCTCTGGGCTCCTATGGCCAGCAATTCTTGGCTCATCGCTACGTCACTGCCACCTCTGTCTTCACCTCCGCACGGCATTCTTCCCTGGGTGTCTGCCCGTGGCCACATTTCCTTTTCTCATGAGGACACCAGTCTGAAGGATGTAGGGCTGTCCTAATCCAATATGACTTCATTTTAACTGTCGGCATCTGCCAAGACCCTGTTTCTAATTAAGGTCACAATCTGAGGTTCTGAGTGGACGAGAATTGGGGGGACACTATTCCAGCGAGTCTAACACATAACAAATGAGAAAGCCTTTCTTGTTCCTATTGCTTCTGACCATGGGCCTACAGGTCATTGGCCTTAAGGTCATTATTCCGAGTGAAAGAGGCCAGTGACAGACACACCCTTTCTGGGGAGGTTAGTGGGTACGTGAGGTCAAAGGTGAGGTGCCTAGAAGTGGTCCAGCTCCTAAGGTGAACAGGAGCCTGGTGGTTGCCAGGGATGAGGGAAGAAGGATGAAGAGTTGAGGTACATGGGGTGCAGAGCTTGAGCTTTGCAAAATAAGGCGAGTTCTGGAGAATGCTTGGACAGCCAGGTGAGCATATTTAGCACCACTGACCTGCGCACATGAAAGTGGGTAAGGCGGTAGGTTTTATGTTCTATTTTGACACAAGAAAAACATACTCTGATGGTTCCTGGCCTGGAATGGAAACCTGAGTGAGAACATTGTTTTGTTTCGCGTGGAAGAAACAGCCTCCTGAGTTCCTAGACCTTTTGCCGCGGGGCCCACGTGAGTGAGTGTCTGCCTGGGCTTCTGTGTGTGACTGTCTGTCTTGTTGTCCTCAACGGCCTAGCTATAACCTGGGCAGCGGTGTGGCCTCCATCCTGGTGAACGGCTCCTTCAGCGATGGCCGGTGGCACCGGGTCAAGGCTGTGCGGTGAGTACCTCCCACGCCCCTCCTCCAGGGCATCGCTGCCAACTCCCACCTGTGCCCGCCATTGACAGTGAACTCCCAAAGCTTCACTCACCAGGGACTTTCTGGAGAAATTAGTTAATCCTCACCTGAAAATATTTTTCCTATTAGTTTTTAGAGAGAGTGGAAAGGAGGGAAGAAGGAAGAAAAGACAGAAAAAGAGAGAAACATTGATGTAAGAGAGACACATGGGTTGGTTGCCTCTTCTCAAGGCCTCAACTGGTGACCGGGTATCACACCTGCAACCCGGGTACATGCCTTTGGCCCTAATCCAGCGGTTCTCAACCTGTGGGTCCAGACCCCTTTGGGGGTCGAACGACCCTTTCACAGGGGTCGCCTAAGACTATTGGAAAACACCTATTTCCCATGATCTTAGGAACCAACACACCGCTCCTCGGTGTAGCAAAGTGTAGCCATGTAGTTTACTATTGTCATATGAAGACTGCTGCCCATGCTACACCACGATTCAAGACAACATTTCATTTATTTGTCATTAGAAATAAATATTTCACACTATACAATTACATATTGTTTTCATCAGCTTCCTCCTGCACTTGACTTACCCAGCCTTCGGACCTCATCTCAGGCAGACTCACTCCCGGGGGGAAGCTTTCCCTGACCCTCTCCCCGCCTCCTGTCAGTCACCCCACCGTGTGCTGGCGGTCTGCCACCATCACGCAGTGACACTGAGATGTCACTTGTCCTGTGATTGTTTTGTCTTCCTCCGTAGACCCAAAACTCCTGGGAGCCAGGATTGTGTTTTTTTTGTTTTGCCTTCTTTTTCCATCTCTACAGCTCTATCATTTAGCGTAGTGCCTGGTGCAGAGTATCAGGTACTTTCCTCCATTTTCAACGAAAAGAATTGAACAATTGAACGAAACTCCTGAAATGGTGGTGTGTTTTTTTTTCCAGGGACGGTCCATCAGGAAAGATAACGGTGGATGACTATGGGGCCAGAACCGGCAAATCCCCTGGCAAGATGAGGCAGCTCAACATCAACGGAGCGCTGTACGTGGGTAAGCGACCTCGGACCAGATCTGCGCTGTGCCCTTTTTCGTGTCACTCCTCGACGGGGCGTGCGCGTGCTTCCCTGGACCAGCCAGATGCTCGCAGGAAGGAGGAAGCTCTCCAGATAGTCCCTTCTCCCTTCTCTGAACTTCTGACTCACGGTGAGGGGGCAGGAAGCACTTAGAGAGAGGCCTTTGTGCTTCGGATGGGTCCGCCAGGAAAAGCACGCCGTTCTTGTTATAGAACAGGCGTCTGCTAAATATAGCCCCGAGGAGAACTCCCTCCGAGGAAGGAGGACCTGCTTTCCTGGCCCCTTTCAGAGTCAGAGTGAGTGGCATTTCTGTAAATAGCTTCGGACCCGCTGGCGCGCGCACGTAAGGATGCAAAGATGTCTCCATCCGTGTACTTTCCAAACCTGGGCTTAACGGGAAGCACTCAACACCCGTGAATGTCTTTCCGTTTAAGATGACAGCCCCCTCTAATAACACATTACATTTTGTTATGATACAACATTTCAGAATTTACCAGATTTGGTTTAAAATGACCAAATGGGTCAGAAATCACACACGATGTACCGTATTTTCCGGCGTATAAGATGACCCCCAACTTTTCCAGTGAAAATATAAAGTTTGGGATATACTCGCCCTATAAGATGACAACCCCGCGTATAAGACAACCCCTGACTTTTGAGAAGATTTTCCTGGGTTAAACAGTCGTCTTATACGCCAGAAAATATGGTAGGTATTTATAGCCTCTGATTGTGTATGAAATTGAACCAGGTCAACCTGTTCCTTCAAGGATAATTCTAAAGTAGGGGTGCTGCACTGAGCCTTTCGAGGGACCCCCATTCTCCCGTATCCCGTCAGCCCAGGGACACCTCGGTCAGCAGACATTCGGGCATGTTGAGGAGACATGGTGCCCGGTGGCTCACCCTCTCTCCTCCTGGCTCCCCGGCAGGTGGCATGAAGGAAATCGCTCTGCACACGAACAGGCACTACCGGCGAGGCCTCGTGGGCTGCCTCTCCCATTTCACGCTGTCCACCGATTACCACGTGTCCCTCGTGGAGGACGCCGTGGACGGGAAGAACATCAACACCTGTGGAGCCAAGTAGCGCCGGCTGGCCTTGCCCATGGGACGGAGCCTTCCATCCTGAGAACTTCCGGGAGACCCTGTGCCATTCCCGGAGGCGTGGGGGCCGGGGGTGCGTCTCCTCTCATCCAGGATGAGGGTCTGGCCCCCCACCAAGGAGTCCCTGTGCGGCCTTTCCTGCTGACACTGTGTGCGGGCCACGCCCCACGGAACTCTGTGTGGGAAGCACCGAACATTGTCTGTTGACTGCGCGCCGGCCCTCAGAGATCACAAGTGAAGGCAAATTCCGAAGCCCGTCTGCTGTAGTCCATGACTGTGTTGTGATTCATCATGCAGCAAACTAAGAAGAGAGAGAGAGAGAGACACCCAAAGGGCAGTATTAAAATATTCCTCTCCCTCCCTGACTCATGACACTTACTGACAGCGGAATGACGGGGTGACCCTGAACCTGGGATTTCTCACCTTGGCCCACGCGGTATCAGGATTAACCCCTTCCACTTCCAGCTGGCTGGTTCCATGTGCTCTGACAGTTCTGTGGAAATAAGAAGAGACTAAACATAGAATCATAATGCCGCCCACCTTCCCCTCTCCCCTTAATGAGAAATCCCTTTTTATAATGCTAAGAAAAAGGGCACCCCGATTTTATAGCTGTCCTTTTGTATGTGTATATTTTTATAGCAGCGGATAACCCTCATAGTATAATTTTGCAACTAGGGGTGGACGGCCCCGAATTCTTTGCACAGTTCCTAGAAACCTTCTCCCAAAGGAGACCCGTTGGGGCCCTTCTTGGCAGCAGTGGGCTGGGTGACCGGGGGTGGGCAGTGTCTTGGGGAGCTGACCACTCTCTTTGGGTAAATGGTGACGGCCCAAAGAGATGGATCTGCAGCTTCCGAAATAATCGGATTAAAAAGTACGCGTGTTCCTGAGGAGGGGTCGCTGTCATTCTTTAAGAGGGGGATGTCTGTAATAAACTTGAATCAAGGAGAGGAAGAAGGGGGCAGAGCTCATTCACGTAGCCATTCGTTCATTTGTGCCTTCATTCATTCTGAACCCTGCACAGGCCCGTCCAGAAATGGGCGCTGAGACAATTAGGGTCCCTAAAGCTGTCCTGGAAGTGGGGGGAGGAGGGGAGAAAGCAGGAAGGCTTCCTTCTGAGCCACGGGCTGTCCCTTTGCCAGTCACGCACCTGACGATGGAGACAGCTGGCTGGCTGGCAGGTTCCCATGCCCTGACTCGCCACGGGAAAGGGGAGATGCCCGCTGCCCCTGAGAGCAGGGAAATATGACCCCAGGCGCACAGGAGCCTATGTTTAGTCCCCGCCGTGACTCACCCTGTTTGTGCAGCCTTCATTCAGCGAAGGCTCGGTGCTCTGTGTCCAGCACAGCTGAGGCGCGTTCATATTTCTATAAACCGAGTAAATAAACCAGAGACACTCCCCTCCTCCCGCCTCTGCCTCCTACCTTTGGGCTCCTTTGATGATCAGGATCCTCCCGCCCTCCCTCCTTCCCTCCCAGAGGCATAATGGTAACAACAATAACAACAACAACAATAATAATTCTTCCTCTCCCCCACGCGTCTCCTTGCGTGTGCAGCCTGGAGAAAAGCCACGTGGAAGTATGGAAGCCAGCAGGTTTTACGACCTCCCACTGCCCTCCCCGCCTACCTTTTCCTTGAAGGCAGCTCGGGCCAGTGCTTCCCAAGATGTGAGAGTTGCTCTCATAGCACATTCTGGAATCGGTCGCCTCCTGCCAAAAATATCATCGTGATTTTAGCAAAACATCCCGCCGAGCTGAGGCCAGAAGAGCTGTGTGGTTGATGATGAGCTATTGTTCCGAGCGAGTGTCATCCAGGGGAGAAGGCAGTGACCTGGGGCTGGGCGCTGGGGGCAGGGATAGAAGCAGATGAGAATCCTGAAGCACAGCCTCGGGGTGGGGTGCAGGAGGGGCTGGAAGGGAAGGGGTGACAGACACCATGATGGGTTCAGGGCAGTAGAGATCCTGCTGGGATGGGGACCCCAGAGCAGCTGGTCACCTGGGAGGCTCTGGGCAGGAGGACAGGGTAAGAGACAGAACACCACAAGCCAGGAGGAAGGCCCTGTGACCCCCTCCGTGAACAGAGCTCGGGAGATGCGGGATGCGTTTATAGCAGAGGTGGTTGTGAGGGTAGAAACGTTGTCCCGAAGCCGAGGGATTAGACCCAAGTTCAGAGACAGGAGAGCTGAGACGAGCTGAACCTGGCTGTGTGGGTCTCCCGTTTTCTCTCTAAAGCAGCGGTTCTCAACCTGTGGGTCGTGACCCCGTTGGAGGTCAAACGACTCGTTCACAGGTCGCCCAAGACTATCGGAAAACACCTATTTCCCATGGTCTTAGGAACCAACACACCGCTCCTCGGTGTAGCAAAGTGTAGCCATGTAGTTTACTGTTGTCATAGGAAGACTGTTGCCCATGCTATACCACGATTCAAGACAACATTTCATTTATTTGTCATTAGAAATAAATATTTCACAATATATAATTACCTATTGCTTTTGTGATTAATCACCATGCTTTAATGATGTTCAATTTGTAACAACGAAAATACATCCTGCCTATCAGATATTTACATTACAGTTCATGACAGTAGCAAAATGACAGTGATGAAGTAGCAAGGGAAATAATTTTATGGTTGGGGGTCACCACCCCATGAGGAGCTGTCTTAAAGGGTCGTGGCCTTAGGAAGGTTGAGAACCGCTGCTCTAAACGCTCCTGCTATCTGCATCCACAGTAATGCCACGTGGCAAACACACCAACCCCAGGGTCATGCCAGGATCAGTGTTTATCGCTTACCTGCCTTGAGTGCTCGCCTTGGCACCTCTGCTCATCTTGGCTGGCTCGCCCAGGCGCTGTCTCGGCGGGACTTGGTCCCTGCGCAGCAGCTGGCTAATTATGATGCCTCGTCTGAGCCGGTGGGTGTCTTGAGTCAGCTCCACGTGTCTCTGTGGGAGCCCGACATGCCCTTTGCATGACGACGGAGGAGGGGGGGGCACCAGAGGGAAAGTGTAAGGTCCTGCACAGCCAGCCACATCCTCCGGGGTCAAGTTCATAGGTTTAGGAGATGAAAATACAGACTGCCATCCGCCATCACTTGGCAAAGGGCACGGGTACAGGGAGGGGGAGACAGTCATGTGCTGTTGGGAGGAGGGGTGCAGTAGTCCTTCTGTGGGGACCCTTGGTGAGGGATGGGGTCTGAGAAGTTCTCAAGGATGGACCCAGGCAGGCCCGTCCAATGGGGCAGCATTTATCCCTCCTTCCCCTTCCCCTCATCCTCTGCTGCCTCCCTGTTCTCCTCATCCTTCCACCTGTCCACCTGTCCTCTGCCACTACACTGCAGTGAGTCTGAGGAGGAGGGTGGGGTCTGTGCTGGGCTTCTGGGTATTGGCTCTGGGTACAAGGGGAGGAGGGGAGGGAGCGGGACAGGTGTTGGAGAAGCTGGCTGGCTCCTGGCCCTAGAGGAGCTGAAGGAGCACAGAGAGCGCTCAGGTTCGCCCAGTCCGTGCCCTGCCCCGGAACACACAGGAGGACTGCGGATGCATGGGTTCCTGGAACCTGGGTCCCACCTGCAGGACCGGGGAGAGTCCCTTGGTGTGCTGAGCCAGGATGGCTGGAGTGGGGGGGCCAGGAGGAGGACTGTCCTTGCTTTTCCTGGTAAAGCTGACAGCCACCACCCACCCTTCCTCCAGCCCAGTCCCGGGGTTTTCCTGGTCCCCTCGTTGTGGCCCCAGAAGCCGGGAAGCAGCGATGACCGCCCTGCCAGGCCCCGCGGGGAGCCGCCCGCTCTCCGCCCCTCGCTCCCTCACTCGCTTGCTGGCCGCTCATTTCCGGAGCCGTCCTGTTCCAGCCGGGCGCTCCAACACAAACAGGCCTGCCCCCTCCAGCAGCCCTGGCCCAGTGACCGGCGCTTCCTTCCGAGGGGCGCCCCGCCCTCCACCGGCCCCCCCACTTGGAGTGGGAGGAAGGAGCTCGGAAAAGCGCCCGGGGCTGGCGGCCCGTCCCCGCTTGGAGGAAACGCTGCATTTTTCACCTTTAACCCAGAAAAACATGGTTCTCAGAAAGCTTGTTTTTAGCCCGGCCGTTCCCAGAGGAGGAAGCGTGGGGAGCGGGAGGGGCTGCGGCCTCTCTCAGGCCCCGGAGCGAGCCCTGCTCCGGGGAGGGACCGGGCGGCCTGGGAGGCCCGGCCCTGGGGACAAAATTCCAAATTCCGGAGGGGGGCAAGGGCCCCAGGACAGGGGCTGGGACCGAGCGGCCGATGCCTGCCATCCCCGTCCTCCTCGCTCTAAGCCGGCCCTGCCAGGCACACACAGAGCTGCCCTGCAAGGTGGGGGGAGGGGGAGGTGCAGGTGGTCCTGGGACACCCAGACCCTCGGCTGAGTGGGGTGGTGAGCTCTGCCACCCAGAGGAGCCAGAGAGCAGGGCTGCCAGCATAGTCTGAACCCCAATCCGCAGTGAGGGGCGGTGCGTGGGCCCAGCCCGCAGGTCTTGCCCTGATGGATGGGCCACTCCCCTGCATCCCCACCAATACCCTCACCAAACACAGAGGGGAAGACACAGCCCCGCCCCCTGCCATCCTGAGGGTGCGGTCAGGGTCGGGGCACAGACAGGCAGGCCAATGGCAGGCGTGCAGGTGGCCGCGCTCGGCCAGCAGAATGGCTGATCAGCTCAACTCAAAGCACGGCGGCTCTGGGTCAGCCTGTGAGCAACTGCGCTGCCCCCTCAAGTGCAAAGCACGCTCTTCGCCACAGCCCCCCTGAGATGAGGATCAGAGGCCACGGGCATGGCCTGGAGGATCGGGAGGACAGAGGCTGGCCAGAGAGCCCGGCGTGACTGGCATAGTCCCGCCCCCTGGACACAACCACCACCAGGACGCTTCACTGGAGCTCTTGTGCCATTACCCCCGCCTTCGGGTGCAGCCTGCCCACGGGCAGCATGGCTCGGGGTCCGGGACTCCCCAGGCCCGCTGTCCGGCAGCGTGGGCCTGTGGGCGAGGGGGCTGGGGCACAGGCCGGTGCCTCACCACAGCCCCGCCTCTGCCTCCTGCCAAAGTCCTCCTACTGCAAGGACTGGGGCTGAACAGAGCTGAGCACACAGACCAGAGCCGCTCCGTCAGCGGGTGGGGGGGGGGGGCAGGGATCCCCCACAGGCCAGAAGGTCCCGGTTTGAAGTCTTTGCCCCTCTCTTCTTTGCCTTCCGGCCACGAGTAACCTCCAGCTCCCGGGCACTGTGGCAAGCTGTTGCCAAGCAGCAGTGAGTTTCCCATGATCCATGCCTAGCCCTGGTCCACGTCTGGCCCTAGTCCATGCCCTGCCCTGGGCTGGGCCTCGCCCTGGCCCTGCCGAGACCCAGGGGAGAGCAGGGCAGCTGCAGGGAGCACCCTGCCTCTCCTCCTCGCCCTGCGGCCTTGCCGAGACACCCGAGTCCTGGGAAGTGCCTGGCTTCCAGGAGCACGCGTTGTTTTCCTGGAAAGACGGGACAGGACGCTGTGTCTCCGCCTCTGGGATGAGGTCACTGCTTCTCTGTTTGTCTACCTTCGTCTCTCTGCCTCGCTCATGTTCCCAAGGCTTTACAAAGGCCCAGACATCTCCCAACAGGCGACCTGGCCTTCCCTGAGGCCCCGGCTGCCCACCTCCCCCCGGGGGTCCAGCCCAGGGCACGGCCTCCTTGGATAGCCCGGTGCTAGAGGCTGCAGCTCCCACGTGGCTAAAGATGACTGAGGTGGAACATCTCTGCCGAGAAGGCCAGGGAAGCTCCAGATACTCGCTCCTTCGTATGTCTACGAAGGTAGACAGACAGAGAAGCAGCGACCTCATCCTAGAGGCTGAGACACAGCGTCCCCCTCCCGTCTTTCCAGGGAAAAAATGTGTGGAAGCCAGCACTTTCCAGAAGTCAGATGTCTCGGCAAGGCCTGCAGGACGAGGAGGAGAGGCAGGGTGCTCTCTGAGCCTGCTCTGCTCCTCTGGGTCTCAGCGGGGCCAGGGCGAGGCCAGCCCAGGTCTAGGCATGGGCCAGGGCCAGGCATGAGCCAGGGGAACTGGCCACAGTGCCCGGGAGCTGGAGGTTACTCATGGCCGGGAAGGCAAAGGATAGAGGGGCAAAAACTTCAAACAGGGACCTCCTGGCTTGTGGGGGATCCCAGTGCCTCCCCACAGCTCAGAGGGGGAGCCTTGGTGAGGCACTGGCCTGTGCCCCAGCCCCCTCACCCGATGCAGGGCAACGGACCTAAACAGAACCTCTCCAAAAGACGACAGAAGGAAGGCCAAGAGACACATGAAAACATGCTCAAAGTCACTAATCATCTGAGAGATGCAAATCAAAATGACAATTCGATACCATCTCACACCTGTCAGAATGGCAATCATCAACAAATCAACAAACAACGAGTGTTGGCGAGGATGCCGAGAGAAAGGAACCCTTGTGCATTGCTGGTGCGAAGGCAGACTGGTGCAGCCACTGTGGAGAACAGTATGGAGTTTCCTCAAAAAAAAAAAAAAAAAACTAAAAATGGATCTCCCATTTGACACAGTAATCCCACTCTTAGGAATTTATCCTAAGAAATTACAAACACCAATCAGAAAGGATTTATGCACCCCTATGTTCATAGCAGCACAATTTAATAATAGCTACAATTTGGAAACAGCCTAGGTGCCCGTCAGCAGATGAGTGGATCAGAAAACTGTGGTCCATCTACACAATGGAATTCTATGCTGCCATTAAAAAGAAGGAATTCTTACCATTTGCAGCAGCATGGATGGAACTGGAGAGCCTTACACTTGGTGAAATAAGCCAGTCAATGAAAGAGAAGCATCACCTGATCTCACTCATTGGTGGATAATAAAGAACATGATAAACTGATGAACAAAAGGATAGATACAGAGGCAGTAAAGCATCAAACAGACTGTGAAATTACAGCAGGAAGGTTAGGGAGAGGTGGTGTAGATAAGAGATCAACCAAAGGACTTGTATGCATGCATATAAGCATAACCAATGAACCCAAGACACTGGGGGGTTAGGGTATGCGTGGGAGGGGGGGGAAGGCAATGGGGAGATATGTATACATGTACCACAATAAAAAAATATAGTAAGTAGACAATTCAGAGAAAAAAAAAAGAAACAAAAGTAAGGGCAGCGGCTAGGGGCTTGGCTGCAGGGAGCCGGCGAGGAAAGGCCAAAGGCGAAGCAAAGAAAGTGCCAGAGCCCCAGAGAGGGTGCGCTGTGCCGTGACAGGCCTGCGGCTCGGCCTGTTACATACATGAGTCCACCCATGGCACGTACACATGACATCCCACTCCTTCATGCAGACCATGTCAGACAGGGCAGAAAGTCAAACGTTTCGAGAGGCTACAGCTGTGGGGAAAGATGGCGAGACTTTTCCTTCCCCAGTACCTGTTTTCCTGTTCTCCGGCCAGCCTGCGCCTGCAGCCTCTTCTTCTGTCCCCTCGAACGTCGCCGCTCCTTTTGGAGGACTGGTCCTCCCTCCGCTCTCACACCAGGCGCTGGTGAGCGTGGCCTTGGCCTAGGCCAGTGCTCGGCAAACTCATTCGGCCACAGAGCCAAATATCCACAGCACAACGATTGAAATTTCTTTGGAGAGCCAAATTTTTTAAACTTAAACTTCTTCTGACGCCACTTCTTCAACATAGACCCGCCCAGGCCGTGGTGTTTTGTGGAAGAGCCACACTCCAGGGGCCAAAGAGCCGCATGAGGCTCGAGAGCCGCAGTTGCGGACCACGGGCCTAGAGGCCTAATCACAAGGAACAACAGCAGCAGGTAATTATGGGAATCCGGTGCTTCTGCTGAGCCACGTGACTGGGGCGGGCACGTGACCTGGCCAGGCCAATCGTGGTCCTGGGTGGGGGCTGGGAGGAAGGGGGCTGTTGGCTTGGAGGAGCCTGGAGACACAGGCCCAGCTTTGCAGGGTCCCGGGGCCTGGGAGAAGGAGGTCTGGGACACGGAGAGGGTGTGTGTTACTGGAGGGAGAAGCACCATCTGGGAAGGTACAGGCTCACCTACCCAACATGGAGGCCCAGACCGGGCGGGGTCGGCTCCCCAGGAAAGACAGGTGGGGAGGGAATGGTCACCTGGGCAGGCAAATACCTGTTGGCACCGCAGATAGAAGCCCATCAACCCCCTACCAGCCTGGTTGTCATGGAGATAAGAGGATGAGGGCAGATGTCCCTGGGACAAAGGGCAGCTGCATTGACCACCCGCTGGAGCGCCCCCTGGACCAAGCTTCCTGGCCCAGACCTGGGGGGAGGTGCCCTGGCCCCGCCTGCAAGTGGGAGGGGACCCCGTCTTTCCACAGCTGGAGGCTGCTCCCCAGGATCGCCCCGCTGTAAAACAGCACATTTCCAATCAGCGCGTTTCTAATAACTGTGTTCAAGGCAGTTATTGAAAAACCGCTATCATACCATTTGCAGCAACCTGGATGGAACTGGAGAGCAAGATGCTAAGTGAAATAAGCCAGTCAATGGAGGAGAAGCACCACATGATCTCACTCATTTGTGGATAATAAAGAACATTATAAACTGATGAACAAAAGGATAGATACAGAGGCAGTAAAGCATCAAACACACCGTCCAATTACAGCAGGAAGGTTAAGGAGAGGTCGGGTAGATAAGAGATCAATCAAAGGACTTGTACGCATGCAGATAAGCATAACCAATGAACATAAGACACTAGGGGTTAGAGTATGCCTGGGAGGGGGGGCAATGGGAAGATATGTACACATGTAACACATTAATTAAAAAAAAGTTAATGTAAAAAAAAAGAAAAAGAAAAACTGTTACCAAGCACCAAGATGCAGCAGACACCATGCTCTGCTCTGGCTGCGGGTGGCTCACTTCCGGTGACTGGAAAGCCTGAGACTGTGCTCAGGGCTGCGGAGGGGTGCGGGCTGGGAGGGCCCAGGACCAGGGCTGGGGGCCTGGCACTGGGGAAAGCTCTGCTGGCCCAGCAGCTGAGACCCGGCACGGAAGGGAGGACAGTGAGACCCCCGCCGTCACCCGCGGGGTCAGCCCCCCGGTTCCTCCAGCAGAACTTTCGGGTTACGGACGCGGAAGCCACGGTGCCTCTGAGCTGGTCTGAAGGCGTTTGCACGGGCCAGGTGCCGGCTGGAGAGCCCGGTGCTGCTGAGGTTTCAGGAGGCAGAGGCACCTCGGTTCCGTGGGGAGCAATGCTTACCCATCTGAAGGCTCTGAACTTGGGAAAATGGGTTCAGAGCTGAGGAGGACAGGGGGAGTCGCTGCTTTAAGGTCACCCAGGAGTACGAGGTGGCGGTGGCCCCAAGCATCAGCCATCCCGGGAACGGGCCGGGGCTGCACAGTCCTGGAGGAAATCGGACCCCGGGCAACTTCGGAAGGGTGAGGGCTGCCTGCACGGTGGTCGAGGACTAGGAGGGCCCACTCATTAACACGGCCGCTGCAAGGCCGCCTGCTCGCCCACAGCCCAGGAGAAGGGGTGGAGGTGTGCACGCACCTCCAGGACAGGAACCTAAGCCCCGGTTCCTGCCTCTGACAGCTTGTCTAGACGAAGACACTGGAAGACAGATGTGCTGCGGCCGCAATGGATGGAGCTGGCAGGGGACTGACTGCAACTTCGCTAGTTCCCTCGGATGGAATCCTTTTAAGTCAGTTTCACTGTTAGTTACTCCAGTGGGGGAAGTGAATTCTCATCAGCTCTTTCGTCAAGAACTTGGGTTTGTCAGCTGACATTTTAGCATGATATAGAATACTGTACATTAATGTAAAAGGTTATTCAGAGTGCTCTAATGTTCTTTCCTAAAATTATTACATCATTCCTCTCTCTCTGACCTTTTCAAAGTTTCTGGGGTCGATGGTGCTACCAGGTTTGTGTGTGTGTGTGTGTGAGAGAGAGAGAGAGAGAGAGAGAGAATTCACCACCCGGCAAAAACGTTATTTACTGGGGCCCCCGGTACTTAACGACTCACACCTGTCACCGTTAACGCAGAAGTGGTTCGCAGGTGCCTCAGGTTAAACCCGAGCCCATGCCGTTCGGTTGTTCCTCTAAGTCAGGGGTGGGAACTTTTATCTGCCAAGGACTATTTGGATCTTTATAGCACCATTCGAGGACCATACAAAACTATTAACTTAAAAATTAGCCGAAACCGGTTTGGCTCGGTGGATAGAGCGTCAGCCTGTGGACTGAAGGGTCCCAGGTTCTATTCTGGTCAAGGGCACGTACCTTGGTTGCGGGCACATCCCCAGTAGGAGGCGTGCAGGAGGCAGCTGATCGATGTTTCTCTCTCATCCATGTTTCTAACTTTCTATCCCTCTCCCTTCCTCTCTGTAAAAAAATCAATAAAATATATTTTTTAAAAAATTAGCCTGCTGTATTTGGTCCTTTAGTTAATGTACCCCTAAGGCCTTGCAGGTGCCTTATACAGCCCAAGGGACGGACGTTCCCCATCCCTGCTCTCGGTAAGCGCAGGCTCTGTAGGAATAAATTTCTCCCCTGGGAAGTTCTACTTAAGATCAATTCAAACTTTAAAATTACTGAAGTTTTGCTGAGTCAATAACTGTCTTTCCAAACTGAACAGGTTGCAATGGAAGTTTTATGCTCCAAGACCTGAAACTGACAGCCACCATCAGTCAGTCAGTGTGGTGGCCATGGAGCTACTGTTGTGCTGGCATGGAACCTGCCAGCCACAGCTGGACCACAGACCACGGTGATTCTTAAGGGATGGACCCCAAAGAGCTAAAACAGAATCCACTTTTCCTAAGCGTTTAACACAGGAAGAAGAAGAAAAAAAAGCCCCCATCTGTCCGTGTAAGTTGTAAGAAAATATATTTATTTTTTCCATGACAATACTATGATAAAATTGTTAAATACATGCATGTTTTAAAAACAGACAATAAGTAACATCTTGAAGAGTTAACAGCCAAGCGTACTAGTTTTTACATTTAAAGGTCTCTTAGTAATAGGTTATTTATACTCTATGTTCTTTGCTATAACCATGTTCTCCAAAACATACGGAAAGTAAATTCTGAAATGATACAATAATATGAAACGACCCAATTTTTCCATCCTCACGCCACATCACCTCCAAATTTTCACTTGTTACCTTGGTAAGCGGAGTTGTTTTATCCCACGTGCGGGTTAAAGAGTTGCACACATGTCCTACAACCTGCAGTTTGCTTCCTGTATATGCATGTCAATGCTTCTCTTTATATGACTAAGCATGATCTTAGATACAGAACATCAGGACTGAGCATTCAGGTAAAAAAAAAAGAAAAAGAAACAAAAGGTCGGTAGTGGTAACATTTTAAGAAATGAAGAAGGGAACAGGTTTAGATCTGCAGCCTCTCCCTCCTCTCTTTCAGCTACATTTGCACACACCTGACTGGACAAAAATTAGTAAACAGTTGCTAGTATTTATTTAAAAAAAAAAAAACAACAACACGAAGATATTTAACATACATCCCTTTTGAAAAAAAAAACTTTCTACAAAGAACCTTATAAAAAAACAAAAACTTCTATCTGTTCACAGTATGTGTATGTTGTAAACAGTAATTCACTATAATGCGATTTTGAAAGTAGCCATGGTGATTTCTCCTAGCAGTTTCAGAACTTATGGCCACCTAATGACAGAGAATAAAAATAACAACATTCCTGTGGTACCATCTCAAATTTGGGGTCTCTTTTTATCCAGGCCAATCTTTCCAAGCAATTCTAAATGGAAATGTCTTTTTGTTGTTGTTTGTTTAAAGGCCATGTTCTTTTTTGGGGTAGAAATAATGGGATAAAAACAAACCTCAGGCATCACAGACTACCTACCTTTCCACAACAATAAATGGAATGAGATTGTTTTTTGTGTGTTGCTTTTATTCATGATGTGTCCACACTTTTCCTAAACATTATAAAGGGGGAAAAAAAAAAACTAAGTAGGAGGATATGTCCTAAGAGTATTTGGAATTAAAATGGGGGCAGAGTATTTAAAAAAATTTATGAAAATCATTATTCAGTATTGTTTTCTATGATCAGTTGCAAATGTCACAATACTAATGTCAAACCTAAATACTAACTTGTTCACATTTTAACAAAATTTTGTATTACCACACAGAAATCTTGTGTGGGGAGGGGGGTTGTTTTTTTTTTTTTTAATAATACACCCCTGGAATGCTTAGGAAAAATAATGAGTTCAGAAACTGCAAGTGAACCATTTAAGATGGAGTAATTATAAAGAGAAGTACATTTTAAACGTATATAACGGAGGCCATAGAGGGTATATGGGGTATAAATGGCGATGGAAGTAACGTAAGGGGAAAAAAAATAAACGTATATAAGGAATGCAACAATTTTAAGTGAGCAATTCAATCAGGTGTACAAAGCATTTTCTGCTCAAGCGCAGCAGCAGCATAAGATTCTATGTTGTTATTTTTATTTTTAAAAGTCCTGATTGGCTACTGCCAAGGCAATCTTAGGAGATAAAGATACAAATGTAATAAAGTCAATTCCCCTACCAAGTCTTAATTTCCCCATTCACATCTCTTAGCTTTTACGGTATTGAGTTATAGCCACCGAAAAAGCAATGTAAGTTACGACTGCTTTGTAATGGGTTAATGTTCCATCGGTTCTAGTTACTCAAGAGGTTTTTAAACTTTTTTTTTTGTTTCTCTGGTTCTTCAGCTAGGCACTTGCACATAAAAAAAACATTCAGAAGGTTTCCTTCTTAAAACACTACTCTTTAATTTTCATTAAAGTGTTTGCACAGTTAGAATTTGTCTTGCATAGGTAAACTCTGGATAACCAGGACACTTATAAGCCAAGATATGAACCTTCTTAATACAGGGAGAAACTAGCCCTCCTTAAGGTGAAAAAATAACAGACTCTTGTCCTTACCCGGTATCATCCTTCAGTGGATCTGGATCTGTTCTCGATCCAACCACATCCCCTAAAACCTGACCGCACACCCTCAAACCTGACGCCTGGATCGTGGTTCTCAATCCTCACACTGGCGCCGATAGTCCCCTGGGCACAGAATCCACGCAGGTAGAAGCAGACCCACGTCAAACCAAGTACTTTCCAATAACATTCGAAGGTCGTGCCTAAAAGATGCCTTTCCAGGAACGGTGGACGCAAATCCTTGCGTGAAAAACGTTCTTAAGAAAGATGGGCACGGTACCACGAAAATTTTGGTTTCAGCAGAAAATGCCGGTTTAAAAGAAATGCTGCAGATAGTTGATTGAGAGAAGGAGTGCTCACTTCGTCGAAGAAGCCGCACGTCTCTGCGTGGTTGGTTTGCTGGAACACAAGCTGGTGGGCACCAACATGTCCCAAGTCGCATACCCACCGAGCACAAGGGACTGGGAACACTTAAAAGTGAGGAGGAAAC
>PVJN01011376.1:0-54267 GCA_004026805.1 Lasiurus borealis
CAGCCTGCTCTGATTTCCCCTGAAGTTCCCCTGAAATCAGACATCCAAGGGCAGTTCACTTGAAGCAGATCAGCAGGACTTTCCACCCCACAGAGGACCCGGACTTGCCAAGTTCTCCACCAGCCAGGCTTCTGGATGTGGGCCTTGTGTGTTCCCATTGCATAAGTGTTATTCCAGCCAGTTCCTGGAATCGGAAACATGGCAAACCGTTCACCTGGTGGGAGCCCTTGCCCAGGAGGGAGGTTGTTTGGTTAGCTGCATTCTCTCCTTCCAAGAGACTAGCTTGTGAAAAGGTTTGTCAACCAAGGCCCATTTCTTAAGCCAAAGTTGTTTTATTTTCCCTACTCTTCAGCCACCCAACACATACTTTTCTCCCAAAGATTTCTCAAATCCACCTAAGCAGCCTCTGCACCAGTTCAGGCCCCCTCATGGCTAAGGCAATCCCACCAGGGCCTCCTTGCTGGCCCCCCAGGCTTCCTGCCTCCAGCCAGCCCTTCCCTAGGCCAGCCTCCACACTGCAGCAAGAAGATCTTTCCAAATGCCAATCCTACTGTGTGAAGCTCCAGTATAATTCCTTCAATGGCTCCCAAGCATCTGAACAATAAATGCTTCTCTACTATTTGAATTGTTTGCAATGAGAAGGTAATCCTATAAAATAAAAGGCTAATATGCAAATTGTCCCCTTGACCAGGAGTTCAACCCAGAGTTCAACCAGGGGGTGGGGCTGGCCATCCAACAGCCCTCAGCACCTCCCCCCAGCCGGCCCATCCCACCAGCCCCTCCTCCCTACCCCCAATTGGGTGGGTTGGCTGGACCCCAACCATGCACTAATTCATGCACTGGGCCTCTAGTGTTGTTATAATGTTCTAAGATATGCTTCCTTCCTTAGGCTGCAAGTTTCTTGAAGTAGGAATAATGTCTTCTTTGTCTTTTTATGCCTAGACCACAGGTGCCCTACACATAGCAGGTAGGTACCCAAGGTGTGTTTATTATAGTTCAATGAACTGATACTTACCAATTACCCAGAACTCCTGAAAAGCATGAGATTACCAGTATAACTAGACTGAACAGTTAAAAGTCCAGCCAAAACAGTTTAGTCAGTGTGTACAGCATTATCTAAGATTAAGATATAATTTCCACTATAATTTCTGCTACTGAAAATAGTTCTTAGACTCTCTTTGTCAATTCATATTAGACTAGAAGAACTCCAGATTGGGATCTCATTGTTTGGCCAATTCTCTGCTAGACCCAACGAAGGAGATGATGGTGCTCTTCTAACTGCCTAGAGGTCCTCATTTTGATGAGATCCCAGGAAAGAACTGGAGTAGTGAGTGGAAATTACCAGGAGAACTTGAGCTCCATGCCCTAAACTCCCACCCATATGAAACTCCAGTGACAGCCTTTCCTGCAGCTTATCTTGGGGTTGAATCTACATTCTTAAAAAAAAACAAAACCTTTATTTGATGAGCATCCATGACTGCATCTGTTCACAGGTTAGTTGTGACAAACAAGTATACATACAAATGATGTCAGGTATATGATATTTTGTATATTAGCCAATGATGGTGCAGGACTTTCCACCATCATTAGCTAATATATGATGAGGAATATAGGGAATATATTAAAGTTATTAAATTATTAAAGTTACTTATGCACAAATTCATCTCTCCTGAAAAATGAGGCACTGGAATTGCCTTCCTCAAAGTTCCTGGGACCTGATCTTGAATTGACAATGATTTGGGCAGGAATTGACATAAGGCCTGAATGTGCAGGCATCACTGGCCTTCAGTTAAAGAACAAGGCCAAGGTATAAGCACAGCCAGGGGCTCTGATTAAGGCTTGAGTCTGTGAGGCAAAGAAGATGCATTACTGGGGAAGGCAGCAGACGGTTCAGGCTTCTAAGAGGCCTCCCAGGGGAGCATTTTTATTGACTTCTGTATTGAATTTGCTCACATTTTGTATTTATCCTGCAATGTCACAGGCTCAGAAATCTGATTTTGTCAGCCCCCAGCAGCTGATCCTTCTTTCCTGGAACCAGATTCCTTATGTATTGTTGTACAGTGAGAATGAGAAGGTACAATCACAGGGAACTGGAACCCACACATTGGTATAACTAGTACATTCATTCCCTGCCTGCAACCACACTGCTTGGGATGTCATATCACACACACCAAAGGCTGTCCACTGTGCATAAACTATCTAGTAGCATCCAATTAAGATAACCCTATGTGATTCCTAGCACACAGCGTGGACAGAGTGCCAACATTTCCCTCTGAGGCTCTGCTGTCCTTCCTTCTTTAAATATGTTTGAAATCTATGGTTGGATTAAGATCAGCTGACTCTCCCAGTCGTAGGAGCCATCCTGTCTCCTCACTAATCCTCTTATGCCTATCTTAAACTTTAACTCTCAGGGGATAATCTTGTTTCCATATTTCTGAGTTCTCCCAGCAAGTTCTTTGTAATCCCAAATACTGGCAACAGTGGTTTTCCTAAGTAACAGCCTGATGCAGTAGAGTGAGTATAAGATGTAGAGTCAAGGAACTGGGATTAAAAATAAGATCAGGCTCTTTGATTAAATTAAGTTCACCTTGTCATCTATTAAGTAGGAACAAAATGCTATTAACTCCTCCTCTAGGATAGTGGCAAGGGTCAAATGAGGTTGAGGATGTCATCAACCCCATATGACATGCTAGTCATTATTTCTGGTTTGGGTTTTAATATCTAAAGTCTGGGAATAAAAAAAAAAGACACAATATGACTCTCATTAAACTATTTTTTTTTAACACAAACAGAAAAACTACTCATCAAATATCAGGCAGGGTTTAAGACTCAAGCACTGAGTAGCCGTCTTCTCTCCCAGACCAGCTCTTCTGTGTGTGAAAGACTGACTTCCCTAAAGGATGTGTCTGAGGAAGCATCCAATTGCATGTGTTTGCTGAAGAGCTGTCTGCAAAGAGGTTCCATGTTTTTGCCCTATCTTACTTATCATTGGAAGTTCTAGTGATATGGAAGCAAAGAACTGGGTGAAGATTCATCCAAAAAATATCCAGACTTTCTGGATACCAGAAGGAGTTCACTTAGAATTGGATTGATTCAGCTGTTAAGTAGTAGCAGACACAGAATTTTTTTTTAATGAGGGCTAACCAGCCCATACCCTATAGAATATGAACAGCATGAATGGTATTTGGCCGATGAATCTACCTACTATGGGGTCATCCATCTGGGATAAGCTCAAATGTGGCCCAAAGAACTGGGAGGTCTTTACAAAATACCCTCTGCTGTTAATTACAGAACAGTATGCTTTTGAAACCAAAGCAGATGTTGCCTCCTCACTTTTTCATTCTCTACCAGCTTTGACTTTCATGCCTTAGTACTTCCTAACACCCACCTTTTGTTTCAGCAAGATATAGCTCCTGATTCTAATTCCCTCATGCCTTGTCCATTTCTCACCTCCATGTGGGTAATCGTCTGTCAGCAATTGACAGGGGAGGGAGAAGACACAAGGCCCTCCTTACCTATAAATCCCTAGCAGCTAGCACATTGACTCTAGACCAAGAAATAACTCCATGAGTGTTAAATGGATGAATGCATGAGTTCGTGAATGAATGCGTGAATAAATAAATTAATGAATGGAAGCCTGTGCTTTCCTTCTCAAATATAAACTTGTTGATTTCCTTGTTTTTATTCTAGGATGCTCCATATTGCATGGTTTTACAAACCAACAGAAAAACAGGTCAGTGAAACCCAGGGGGTCAAAATGAGTTTCAGATTAAATGGGTTTAATTTCCAACTGCTCAGTGACAGGGGCTTAATCACAAGGAACAATATCAGCCTGTAATTATTGGAATCGAGAGTCTAGGTCAGTGGTTGGCAAACTCATTAGTTAACAGAGCGGCAAACCGAGGCTTGCATGTGGCTTGCGAGCCACAATTTGCCAACCACTGGCCTAGGGGACCCTGACCCAAGTACTAAAATCTAGGTGCACAGATTCACTATGAGCTCTGAATAGTAACCTGTTCTATTTAGGCAATGAGTTGTTCTTTAAAAGCTCAGGTTGTAGCTCCATGGTGAATGATCAAGTTCAATGCTACTTCTCTTCTTATGTCAGGACAGGGTCCATGGAGATAAGAACAAAACAGATTCTTCTCAAGAGTTGAAAGGAGTGTGCTTTTCTTACATCTGTTATAGAATATAAATGTAACTCTTCTCCATTTTACCACTGAGAAAACTGAGTCTCCAAGAGGTGGGGTAAGCTGCCCAGAGTCACATCACTAGTTCATGGATCTAAGATTCAATGTCAAGCCACCTATGCTTTTGCCACCCACTACCAAGAGATGACTAGGTAAGCGTTTCTCAAACTTGACAGTACCTGCACGGACTGTTAAAATCCAGACTGCTGGACCTCACCCCCAGATTTTCTGATTCAGTAAGTCTGGGATGAAGCCTGAGAATTTGCATTTCTAACAAGTTCCCCAGTGAAGATGCTGATGCTAGTCCAGGGATTTCACTTTGAGAAATATTTTGCTAAAGTATCAGAAAGGACTCTTAATTGCAATTAATAAAATCCAACTAGAGGTAATTTGTACAAAAAAAAAAAAAAGGCATTTTATCACATGCATATAAGGGAATGTCTTGAAGCCCAAAGGAAGGAATATAATCGTATCTCAACTAGATCTGGAAACAGAGACAGGCTTCTATCTCCAGCTTTCATTTCTGCTTCTCTTGAAATGTGTCTTATTCATTTCCCTGTATTTGTTCTAGCTTCTGAATCTGCTCTCCTGTTCAATGATAGGAAACATGGAAGGAGCATCTTCCAAGATTATACCATGCAGAGCCAGGAGCCCAAGGAAAGACTGAACCTCTCTCACTATCCCAGTTCTAATTCCCAGAAGCTTGCTTGAGTGGGATGCACATTCCTGATATAATTACGTGACTAGGACAGTGGCATGGATGGAATTGTGCAGTGGTCATCAATGCCCCATCATTGTAACCACATAGATTCCTAGATAAGGGAATTGAATAGCAAACCCAATAATGACTACTACGGCTAGGGTACAAAAAGTGAGCATACAGGTAAATAAGAAATGAAAAAACTATATTAACCCAGCATAGTTATTGGAATGTGAACAGTGGTTGGGAAACTTTTCAAAATATGTGGCTGACGACCTTCAGAAATAATACTTTTCTCTTGAACTAGACACAGTAAACAGTAAATCCATCTGGTTTGCAAATTCTCTTCAACAAGTCTCCACAGACAATTCCTAGGGCTAAATAGAGCCAGTTTTGTTTTCTTAGAAGAACAATGGAATGTGGAATTTCAGACCAATGCAGCTGCCCAAGCTGGGTCAGGAGAAAGGCACAGATTATACTTATTAATGTTTTGCAAACCCACCCAATCCCTGCCCTCCTACCTCCCTTTGCCCCTCTTTACCCCCTCTGCAAGGACAAACCCTAAAGTGGCTAAGCAAGGGTTGAGACAAAATTTCAGGCAGACTGGGTCAGATGTTCACTGAGGACATCCCAAATAAGCCCCCCCCCCCCCAACCCTCACCCCAGCCTGGTACTGTGTTTCCGAGAAGGACCAGGCAAGCTATTACCTGCCAAGTGAGGATTGCTGTTCTGGCAGAACCTCTGAGTCTTAGGTATGCTTGCAAAAAATTTCCATGATGGGAGCCTGGAGAGGGAAAGGTGCTAGTGGGAGGCATAGTGAAAGAGCATTAGATATGAGATCAAGCATCAGCAGATTTAACAAACTGAGAGACTAGCCCAAATCAGTCTGTTAAATTCTCTGCCCTTCCTTCTCAACTCTACGCTGGAGAGCATTGTTATATACAGCAAAAGTGATTGGCTGAGAATATCATACATGAGATCAGGGCAAGCCACCACTGGCATGTGTGATGTTTTATGTAAACTAAAGAAAAGCACCCCTTCCTCTATGTCAGAGCACGTGGTTTGGCCAGTTGAGCCTGGGCTGCACATTGTCCCAGCAGCTAAGAGTCCTTGCACAAGGAACACCTCTGCTACCTTTGCTGGGTCATGGTGGCCTCTTTAAAATTAATAGAGGCCTCCAGGTGGTCTCAAAGAGCCCTGGTGATAGCAAGAGGCAAGGAGAGTAATTAAGGTGGCCATAACACTATCATCCCAATCCAGATTAGGAACAAGTAGCCAAAATGATCTCTCCCCTTCTAGAAACCCACCCTTGCACCAATAGAGTGAGGTAGAGCAGGGTTATGAATATGCTCACATCAACACATTCAGTTGGACACTTCTGCACATGAAGAAAAAAACAAGTTTTTAGAGGCTTCAAGCTGGCTGGTTTAAATTTACATATTTTCACAAAACCCCCTCCAGCTTCTCTTTTCCTGGTCTTATTATATTAGGCCTGCACTTTACAGTTCCTCCCGTTTCTGTGTCTATGTAATCTGAGTAAAGGTTTATTGTTTAACATTATTTAAAAGCCATGTATTCTCAGCCACTCGAGTTCATTAACACAGGTGGATGTTAACCCTCCTTTTTTCCTGCTTTTTGCTAGACATTTATTTTTCTTTAAAAAACTTTTTTTTTTTTTGCCCTGCCTTCTCTAAAGCACTATTAGACCTACATTCCTATTCAAATTTTTGTTTTGCTTCAGTGCTCTGCATGGCTCTGCTGAACCACATGCCTGAACCTCTAGTACATAAACCACAAAAAGAGGGTACACAGCACAAATCTTGACCTCTGTTTACTGAATCCCAGTTCTCTGTCCTTATCTCTTCCTCCAACCTCACTCCACCTGCTCTTGATCCTCCTAGATTCTGAGTCCTTTTCCATTTATATCTTCACCTTGCCTAATGACTTTGACCTTCCAAACCCTGCCTTCAGCTATAGATATTGCTAACAACTTGCTGGTGTCTCCTCCCAACCTGAATGTCTCCTGGTTTGGCTATGCCCTGGAAGCCTCACAATCATCTATCTCACCCTTCCTGAGTTACATGCTAATGAGGCCACCCAACTTCCAGAGCAGGAAAAGAGTAAGAACAACTGAGAAGAAGTCTCAGGGACTTTTGGAAGGAATAGGATAGTGCCCCTCCTTCAAGAGAGGAAAACTCATCCAAACCACTTTCAAAGGAAAACATCCTGAACCTCCTAGGAATAGAGCTTGAGTTTCCTTCTAGTGAACTTTTGAGGAGACCTTGATGATGCCAGAAGGAGTTTCAGGAGGCTCAAAAGAGCTGTACATGTGTTTCATAAAAAGTCAAGTGAAAAATCAACCAAGTTCTCATTTGAGTTGATCGTCAGTGCTTCCTATATTATTTTGCCTATAATAGTGTGACCTCTGGGTAACATTCTTAAATTCTTGCATATTTCTGAAATCTGGGGTTTCCCTGCTTCCAAGCTTGTTCCACTCAAATTCACCTTCAAAAGTGGCCAGAGACCCTACCATTTGCCTTCTGGGAACCCCTCAGTGGTTTTTTATACCACCAGCCCCTTGGTCTGGACACAGGCCCTGCAGGACCACGGCTGCCTAATCATCTGTTTAGATATCTGTCTATGTCTTCCTTTTTCTGTGTCCTTATCACCAAAAATCACATCCAATACATGGTAGACACTTCATAAATGATAATCGCATCAATTGATAATTAATTAATATCAGAGACAAAGTGCTCCTGATCGGAATCTAATCCTGCTTCTTTAATTTCACATCTTTCTGTGAGGAAAAAAATTAAGTGATTTTACTGTGTTTCCAGCTGCTGCACCTCCACAGACATGGACCTTGCTGAATTTCACAGACCTTGGGGATGAGGCATCTGGGACTCCCTCCACCGTCACCATCAGTCAGGCTGCAGTCCTTGAACTCACAGCCTGCCCTGTTGAAGATGTGGAAAATAGCTAGTAGCCACTGCTAGCTCACAGCCAACAAGATGTTTTTCTAGCCTGAACCTTCACACCCAGACAGTCCCCAGAGATCCTGAGGCCAAGTGAACGTCCGTTTGTACAGGAACTTGACTCCCCACGGAGGCCACCCTAGCTCCAAGCCCACCCCTATCTCACTCCCCAGTGCCTGGCCTCTAACGCCCACTTCCTCTTCCGTGTTCCACAGCAAGTGAGGTCTTCTGGAGTGCAGGCTGGCTTCTGTTCCCACTTGCCTTCATTCCAGAATGCCTCATGGACAGATTTCCACTTCTCTGGTTTCTCCCATGAATGTGGGATGCTCTGCTGTCCAAAAAGCTAGGAGGCTCATATGCCCTCGGCAGGTCACAATTCCAAAGTTCTCCCTTCCATGGTTCTTGGCTGAGTCAAGCAGTAGCAGCAGTGCTTCCCACCACAGACCCTCCTCACCCCCAGACTCAAATAGCTCAGCAGTAGAAGCACAGGGCAAAGGTCAGAACTACCCCAAGGACAAGCAGGCACTTGTTCACTCAATGATATTTCTGCTAACTTGGGCCCCTTTATGAAAGGCACCTTCTCTGGAAGGCAGCTGAAATTAGGGTGTTGGGGAGGCAGTGTGTGCATAGTAGAAAGAGCACAGACTATGAAGCCAGGAGGTCCAGGTTTAGTTCCTTGCCACAGGCCGTGAGATCTTTAGCAAGTCATTGAACCTTCTGCGTGTCCTTTGAAGTTAGACAGATAGGCTTCTGTCACATAAATAGCAAGCAAGTAGAGAACCAGTGAAGTTATACCTTCCCTGGGTGGCAGATTCTTCACCCATGAAAACCAGGGCAACCTGAACGTCATGGCTCAGTGGTTGATTATCAACCTATGGGCCAGGAGATCATGATTTATTGGATTCCCGGTCAGGGCACTTGCCTGGGTTGCAGGCTCAATCCCCACTGGGAGGTGTGCAGGAGGTAGCCAATGATTCTCTCTCATCATGGATGTTTCTATCTCCCTCTTCCTTCCTCTCTGAAATAATAAAAAATATATATATTTAAAAATAAATAAATAAGTAAACTGAGCCCAACTATTCCCTCTGAATCATCTCCACAACTTCCTGAAGCTCCGAGGGGTAAAATAGCTTTCCAAGATCCCACAGACTGGAGAGGCTGAAAACTCCCTTGGCTTCCTAAAAAAGATGAGTCATACCACAGCACAGCTGGCCAACTGTTTCAATTGAAAAAGAGAAGGTCACAAAGTCAAACCTAAGGACAGTGCCCGAAGACGAAGTCAAATAACTTGTAATATTACAGCCCCATTGGCAGGACTGCCCCTGCTAAGTGACAAATAATTCAGAAGCCTTACAAAGATTCTATTCAACACTTTATGTTTCTATTTCTCCTCATTCCTATGTCGTGCTTACCACACAGCCTTCCCAGCACGTCCGCTTTCAGGGAAAGCATACGCACATGATGCCAAAGGGAGCATTCCATCCCTGTAATCTTGATTTAGAAAGTTACATGGACAATCTGGCTTCTGAGACATCCTTCTATCTCAGGAGCAGAATCTACCCCTGAGTCACAGATATGCTTCCAGCAACCTCCCAAAGTAGATGGTGAAGCCTAAAAGCCCGCAGGATCGTGAAGAATTCACAAAAGGAGTAAATGTCATGTTGTGAGATAGATCCTTTGGCGGCCACTTGGGATGATCAGGTAGGATATTCAACTGCCCAGAGCATTCTTCCCTACATTTGAAATCCCACTACTTCCTGATCTTCTTGAATCTGCTGCCCACAGGGGTGCATGTCTGTACTCCCTGCTGTGTGCCCCTTATCAGGGTACCTGCCCATCCCTCTTCCCATAGACCTCACCTGCCCTGGTGCAGTTATTGGCACCTGCTCTCTATCTGGACTCCCCACCACAGTTCCGGAAGGGAAAGGTGGGGGGAAGGAAAAAGAGCAGGGAGGAGGGGCGGGCCAAGCACCCTGGCAGCATGCACCCTTCCCTCTGGGCAGTTGGGCCATCCTCTAAGCACTGATCAACACCCTGTGTGTGAAAATAATTACCAGCACCCCATTCCTCTCTATCCAACCTGTTCTATTGCCAGTGGTCAACAAAATTATTAGTTAACGGAGTGGCAAACCGTGGCTTGCAAGCCACATGTGGCTCTCGAGCTGCAGTTTCCCAACCACTGATCAACCAAACTGAGACCCATACCCTCCCTCCCATCTGGCTCCCTGGCCACTGCTACCCCACCAGTTCAGGCAGGAAATAGAAATTGTCTCCTTAGGTAACTAACATATTCAAATTTCCTGTATCCTAGTACAGAACATTGCTAGAACTGGATCAAGAAGCAAGAAAGTGGAATTGAAAGAATATGGGTTTACTAAAGCAGGTGTTTTGCATTGGGCTATCCAACTGGAAGAGGTCTTCTTAGACTCCCTTGTTGAAGGAGCAGGGAAACAGGACTTTCCACCCTGCTGGTGGGAAATAAAATTTTGGTAACTTCCCTAGGGAATAAACTGGCAGTATAGGATATTTAAATGTCTTTAAAACTCAAATGTACTGTAAATAATTAATTTCATTTCTAGGAATGTATACCAAGAAAGTAAATATGTACACAAAGATTAAGCTGCAAGGATATTTCTTGCAACATTTTTTAATACTTGTGGAAAGTTAAATATAAGCTAAATATTTAACAGAAGATTGGTTAAATAAATGGTACATTTATATAATGAAATGCTATGTGGTCTTTTTAAATGATATAGAGACACATTTAGAGACATAGAGAGATGTTTGTAATATATTGTTAAGCAGAGGTGGTTACAAATATATGTATATATGGAAAAAAATCCACAGACTTACCAATGTGACAATAGTTCTTACATTTGAATGATACAATTTATGGGTAATTTTTATTTTTGACTTATTATCAGCATGTTCTCCTTGTTAGACAAAAACATGCATTACTTGTGTAATAAAAAAATACAAAATTTGTTATTTTAAAGGGTATGGACTTGGCATTCACACATACTTGGCTTCAAATCCCAGCTAGGCCTCTGATTAGCCATGTGAGCATAGAGACATGACTTATACTCCCCGAGCCTCAGTTTTCCCATATCCCAAATGGGGATACTGGCATATTCTGCAGTTGTGAGGATTAAACAGGGAAGCACAAATAAAGCACCTGGCACAGAGTAGACACCGAATGACATTTTCCCTTCCTTCCTGGATGTCCAAAAATAACTCAGAATAACAATTGACAGAGACAAAAAGGTCAAGCATGCACTGAATTGTGTAAAACTCAGGGTCCAAAAATTAGGAGAAACCTATATCTGATGCTCTTATCCTTAATCTTTTCTGTTCCTGTCTCCCTGCTTCATCCAAGCAACAGAATCAGAAATCTCCATTGTTAGCAAGTCTGACTTGCAATCCCGTTAGTCAGGCACGTTGTGCTACCCAGCCCCACCAGTAGGTGGGGCCAGTCTCCACCCTGTCTCTTCACAGAGCCTGGTACACTGACTGGCCTGCACCAAACAGCAGCTCACGAAAAGCTGCCCACTTAAAATGCTTGGAAACATTTAGGACCCTCTTCTCTCACCCCCACCTGCTCCCACCTCAATCCAGGTCTGGTTCATGGCTCCTCCTGTTAAAAGTCTCACTCTTACCACTTTGGCTTTGAGCTTCCTGAATTTGGTTCATGAATTTTCATCTATAGGGAATATAGCTAGAATCTGCCCTGCCTTCTCCCAGCTTCTCATTCATTCACTCCCTAAATGTTATGACCACCTGGTGGGTTTCTAAGCTTTGTGTTGGGCTATGGAGATGAATGAATCAGAGAGAAATGCTGGAGGGCCTCAAAACCTGGTGGGGACATAGACCATCACACTATTACAGCCAGTTACAGTAACTATTATTAAAATACTTCTATAGCACTTGTTTTGTGACAGAGACAGTTTTAATAATTTTATATACATTAAGCTTCCTTTAATCCTCAAAACCTACCTTTATGAGGTAGGTTAAAATTATATCCATAGTCAGGAGGAGAATAAGGCACAGAGAAGTTGAATAATTTGCCGAGGAGAGCAGAACCAAGATTTGAACTGAAGCTTTCTTACCCTCTTGAAAATGACTGAAGACACTACAGAGTTTCATTTATGTGGGCCGTGAGAGTTATTGTATTAGAGCTTAAAATTGAGAACATCTCTAAACATTAAATAAACAATTAATCCCTTTTTAATAACAATAATAAATCACTACATGTTCCTCTAAATAACATAGTTTTAAATTTTTTAAATTTTCTATATCGATTAGTAAGAAGGGCATTGTTTCACATGGTTGAAATCTTTATGATGTCTGACTACTGCACCCAAACTTGACAAGTGGTGTTTGGTTTCTTAAAGACGAGAGGAATCTGACAGCTCATCATGCAGGATACAGGCTTTCCAAAATTCTCATTTTTTGGTTTGAAGTCAAATTTTCATCATTGCCAGCAAATACCGTCACTTGTTTCCTTAAAGTAACAGCCCTAACTTCATCATTTTGGAGAAAAAAATATCTGCCAACTATCTACATCTGAAGAGCCATAGTGTGTGTATCAGTCATCCTTTCTAGGGAAAATGGTGTTCCATGAAACACTATGCGTCTCCCAGCTCAAACAACTATACCAGCACTGTCCTAAAGCCTGTCTCTGTACCTTGGTCTCCAGCAGAAATGTGCAATTTCATCACACCCAAATTAAAAAGATCAATATCCAGGGTTGAAATTTAATAAATTTGATTATTTTTACTGCTTCATCAGGTCATTCTTAAATGAAACTGGCCTTTTTATTTTGTTTTGGTTTGGTTTTTGTTTTGCACTTACTGTACATGTGTGGTGGTGAATCCTGTAATGATCACTACTATGGTTTGGTACCACCACCTTGTTTCATACCAAAGCACAGCAATTTTACTCTCTGTTGCTTTTGTATCATCAATTCAAACACCAACTCAATGAAAGGGCAAATAATATCTTAGTCATAACATGAAAATAAATTTGATCCTAGGAATCCCTAAAAGTGTCTCAGATTCCTCCAGGTTCCTTAGGCCACACATTGAAAACTGCTGCTCTTCATGATCCTGTTTGGAATACACTTGGATCTATATGAGCTCCTCATGGATCAAAGTTCAGATTAAAGACCCACCCTAAGCCCAGACCACTTCTGACCTCCACAACTTACCTCTATTGTTTCTGAAATTTGGGGTCTCTCTGCTTAGATATCTGTAATCTTTCCCTTACTTCTAAGAGTCAGGCACAATCCCTTGAACTCCAGGTTCTGGTTTAGATGGACCACAGACCACCATCTGTCCTCAAACTAGACCAACCTGACCAACCTGACCTGGGTGATACTTCAGTGTACCTCATGCCTGTTGACACATGAAATCACAGGTCCCAAGTCCTGACTGTGTGTCAGGCATGATACTATCAAACTTAATTCTCATAGCATCCTTGCAACTTAGATATTATCATCCCCATTTTGCCAATGAAGAAACAGGATTCACACACAGAACTACCTACCAGGAAAGCTAAGTCCTTGCACTGCCTTCAGGTCAGTTCTCACAGTCCTGTTTCCACCCCTTCTGGACTGCCTCCCCTCTTGTCCGCCTACTGGTGAGGTTCCAGCATGCCTCACATCAAAATTTCCTGAAATGAGAAAATTCCCAGCACTGGCGGCTTTAATCATCCAGTGTCTGAATTCCTAATATTCACACATCACTCAAATGCTGGAAACCCTGAGACACATCAGTCCCTCGAATAGATAAAGTCTGAGCTGGGTTCTCTTCTGCCATTGTCTGGAGCGTGTGAGCCCAGGAGACACTGGTTTTCCTTTAGGGGGAGACCAGTACTTCCACCCAAGCTCACGGTTTGTCATCTGTCTTTGTACTGCAATGGGGGCTGACATCCTCCGTCCCTGCCTCTTCCTCAGTGCCAGCGGCTCTCTGGAAAAACCAGAGCCCATTCAAACAAGTCACAAAACAACTCCCCAGGATGTGACCAGGATAAGAATCACATCCTAAAAGTCAGGTTCAGGAAAGTTTTCCCAAAATAAACCCAAAGCTGAAGTAAATAAAGCACCAGAAATATTTTGGGAGAGCCATTTCACAGAACTACAAAAAGGAAAAACAATAACAACAACAACAATGAACTACTGTCCACAGTCTTTGTTCAGACATTCTTCATTTCTGGTACATCTTGTTAAGTGGTGGTTTCATATTTGACATTGATGCAATGGGGGAATGACCCATGTTTATGAAAATTATACCATTTCTTCTGCGGATAAGAGTGTCCCCTAAGCACTGGTTTGCCATAGGGCAGAGAGTTTGATGAGGATTCAAGGTTGTGATGATTAAAGCCAGGCTAGGAGGAATATGTAATTTGTGCAAAAGAGCCAGGAGAACAATAGCTAAGGAAGAACAGAATGCCATTTAATATATAGGAAGGGGACACTGCTGTGTAGTCTTGGCTCCAAAGGGAAGAGGGAACACAAACAGTAAGAATGATTTCACAGGACACAGAAGTGACAACACTTGGCATAAAGAAGGGCAAATCAGCCCAGCCAGCATGGCTCGGTGGTTGAGTGTCGACCTATGAACCAGGAAATCACAATTCAATTCCAGGTCGGGGCACATGCCTGGATTGTATGCTTGATCTTGGTGGGGGGCGTGCAAGAGGCAGATGATAAGTGATTCTCTCTCATCATTGATGTTTCTACCTCTCTATCCCTCTCCTTTCTTCTTTGAAATCAATAAAAATAAATTAAAAGAAAAAGGATCTCAATCATCAATTTTCTTCAGTCTACATTACATCAGTTGACTTAAATCTTTCAAATTAGTATAACTTCCATGGTCCTTCATTTAAACATGATAAGCAATGAATCCTTATATTTAATTTAGGAAACCAGCATGATCTTGTAGTGAAAAACAAGGTGCTTGGAGACAGACAGACATGGGTTGAATTGTGCCTCTTCCTGATTATGGACAAGTTGCTTGACCTCTGGAAACCATACCTACCTCACAGGGATGTCATAAGAAATAGAATGAAGCCATTAGAGTGTCTAACACATCACATTTCATTCTTTCTCTTAAATCAAGTAACCAAATTCCAAATGTCCCGCAATACCATGGGTTAGTCTTTCCCTTCAGCCCCCCAAACTCCATCCCAGCTGCCATCATATCTGGCCTTGACAATGTGGTGGCCTCAGCATGCTGTCCCTGCTTGCTGTCTCCTTCTCCTTCAGTCCATGCCTTGACCCTCTCACTTGATAGATGAACAAGTGAGTGTGACCCTGCTCAGTGGCTCACAGTAGATTCATAGCAGATTTTGGGTTACTGCTCCAGCCTCCTAACTCCTAACCCAGAGATAGTAAAAACTGGCTCACAGTTCTTCATTATTTGACTTCTATTTGTCTCTCTTAGCCTCATTTGCCCCCACTGTCCCATCACACACCAGCTCACTTTTGCCTCCAGAATTTTGGGTCACTTCCTTTTGTCTATGCCACAATCTCTGGGGCTGAAGGCTCTCTCGTTTTCCAGGTCAATCCCTCCTTCTTCCAGTACTCTGTGGTCCTATGCTTCTTTCCGGAAGCTCTGTATGACTACCCCCATCCCAATGCCACAGCAAAACTGGATTTTGTGCCCCATCTCTGCACTTTCATAATCTCCTACTTCCATTTTTCCTGATTGTCATACTCTATGTCAATCTACTTCTCTGTTTCCATTTTCAAATAGTTATAACTTAGAAGTATGTTTTGTAGTTTTTGTTCCCAGTATCTGGCCTGTTTTGAATAAATGAACAATCTCACAGACAATAAATGACAGATGAGATTAAAACCCAGGTCACTTTAATCCCCACACTCACATCTTCCCACTATCCCAGCTGAAAGCTATCTAAAAGCAGGAAGTGCTGTACTCCTCCACCCAATCCGTTACCTTAGTCCCCCAAAGTCTACAGCCTACAAGACTCACTTTTTGCTGTAAATTCAGTTCTCCCTTGCAAACTGAGACTCTATTTGCTTTGTACAAAATTTTTACTTTCAAGGAAACAATCCTTTCATTGATTTTGGTGCAGTTTGGAGTGACAGTTATAAGCAGGGGGCTTTCCTGGGCTCGGGCCACTGGCTTCAGGGAATGGCAAAAAGCACATTACAACTCAATTCAGGTGAACATTTCTGGAAATTTGAGCGCAGCTGGCTTGGTTCTTCCTCATTAAAGTGCATTGACCAACCCTCCTTGTTTTGTCAATATTTGTGAACTGAAAATACAACAGCCTCCTGCACTGATCAAGATGTGTACACTAATAGGGCTAAGGACCAACCCTTAGGGACAAAAAAACAGTTTTGTGATGAGATATAGGATGGCATTTTCCCTTTGGGAAGTTCCATCATATGATGGGAAGAACACAGCAAACTCTTCCTCTCTCTCCTCCACCCAGTTATTTGAGTCCAGAACATGAAGGGACTTGTACATCATAGTAAGGAGTTTGGATACTAATAATAATGCCAATTAGGGAGGACCTAAACTGTGATAGACACATTTCATAGATTTCTGAAATCCTGAAGATGAAAAATTATAACTATTTATTAAGAATAATAATAAAGCTAAGAATTACATAACTATATAAATTTGGGAAATGATAGAGGAAAGTTACAGCATGCACCATTGTCACTCAGCTGCTAAGTGACAGAAAAGGGATTCAAATCTGTCCTTTTTGCTCTGTCTCCTCTGACCCCCACCCTTGGTCCCAGACACTACCTTTCCTCTTTGGAGGAGATCTTACTGGTTCTCCCTGCTTCCTCTTTTTCCCTCTTGCAATCCGGAGGGATCTGTAAAAATGTACATCACATATAGTAACCTTCTGCTTGACATCTTTCCATGGTAACAGGCATTGTGTGCCAATCTGTGGATTGGGTAGCATCCACCCCTGCTCTAAAAATGAGCGTACTTAGCCAATCCTGGGAATCCCATTGGCCCTGCTATAGGAATTGGCAATCTGAGCATTGTGTTCTCTTGATCCCAGAGATTGGGTGTAGAAACTAGGTAGGGTGTGGGAGAGATTGTTGCGGGTGGCGAGAATAGCATCAGGTATTAGGCCAGTGGCATCAGACAGGATCTTGGTTCAGCAACCTCGGTTCTTGAGTTCTGGCTAGAAAGAATCCAGGGCCAAGACTCAAACTACAGAGAAGGTTTATTTAGAAAGTCACAGAGGTAGAAGTGAGCCATAGAAGCAATGGCTCAGGAAACATTACAGAGGCAAAAGAAGGGCCCTTGGTGCTTAAAAGAGAGAAGGGTAGAAAGGGGGAAGGGAAAAAGTTCTGTCTGCTCCAGGGAGGGAGAGTGTACTGGGTCCTCCATCCCAAGGGCTTTTAAGGGTGGGGAATTTAGGGGAGGTCTAAGAGGAGGATATTAATAGACTATTCATCCACTTTCCTGGTGTGTCCTTTCAGGGTCATGGTTTCCATTAGTTCATGAAGCTGGTCCTAAGGTCAGGTCTCGTTTTGCTGGCTTTCTGGACCTGGAGCTGAAACACAATTGAGGCCTAGATGTATTTGATGTGGATCTGAACCTCACTGTCCTGGGGCTTAATGCTTAATGGCTCTCCTCTGGCCTTCTTATATATTCCCCCTCTAAGAGGGTCTAACCCACATGATTAGCAACAAGCCAGGGGAGGAAAGGTCAGGGAAGGGTCCAAACTGCATGACCAGTGATATGAAAAATCAGCGGGTCTAATCCACATGACAAGTGTTATGCTAAGGGAGGAAAGGTTACCTTGTGGGCAAGGTCCTTGTTTTCCCAGTTTGGGTCCCTGCTAGGCACTAGAGCTTTCCCCTCTGGTGGCCTTTTGTATGTAATTGGCACATTGTCCTTGGTCTGCTTATGTCTGTCTAACTGTCTGCCAGGAGACTATTAGTTGGAAGCTCAGAAATGAATATTGTTTGTGATTGTGGGAGTAATTTTGTTCTCATTCTCGCTCTCACTCTTTCTCTGTCCAGGATATGAGGGAAAAGAAGCACAGCATCTGCATTGCTGGCAGCTATCTGTGACCATGAGGAAAACCAGCATGAGGACTCGCTGGCCACTGGAGAAGGCAGGGAGGGATGAAGGGGGGCTGGAAGGATGGAGCCAAAGGAATCACGGAGACTGGAGCCAGAGGCCTGACGGAGCCACATCTGAAGCCTCCACCTTTAGCCTCTCAGTTATGGCGAACAATAAACCCTCTTTATTGTTCGAGCCAGCGTGGTTTAGGTTCTCTATAACTTGCCACAGAAAGCCTCCTGGGCGATTCAAATGCCTCCCGGTGCCCTGTGAATTACATCCAGACGCCCTACCTTGGTATTAAAGGCCCACTAAACTGCAAGATCAATGAGTGACGAAGGCAAGGAATAGACTTTCATTTACCCTGTTATTCCTAGCCCCTCACATCAATCTAGCATTTAGCAGGCACACTCTAAAAAAAAACAAAACTTTTTGAACACGGGCCCCAGATCGTTTTCTCTCTTATACATGATCTGCTTCCCCAAGGCAGGGCAGCCCTGCTGGGGTCCTCCTGGGGTCTCGCTGCCCCATCTGTGGGACTCATCTCTCTGCAGATCAGCTACATTTCGCTACACATCAGTGTTGTTGGACATCCAGCAACCCTGTCTGTGTCCCAGAGGAGACCACGGTCAGGGAGGGCTGGACAGTTCTGAATGTGAAGATGTGTCCAGCAGCCGGTCTGAGCCAGTCTGATTTCCAGACACCCCAGTGGGCCCAGCAATGCCCAGGCTGCAGGCTTGTGTAACCTAAGCACTCCCTGGAGAGAGGACCTCTGGAATAGACTGGAATATGTTCAAGTAAACAAATAAATGGGATGGGAACTCAGCCACTGTGATCTGGGCACCGATGAACATGCCCAGGGGGTCAGGGAGAAGTCAGGTGTGGGTCAGAGGAACATTTTATTCCTTTTTTTCATCTAACCAGCAATCCCCTTCCTGTCTCAGGTGCTCTGCCCACCAGTTATTCTACTTTGTGACCAGCCTTTGTCTTAATTCTCTGCAGAGTGTTTATCAATAACTGATTCGACTTACTTGTGTGTTTATGTTTCTGTTTCCCGCTCCAAAATATAAGCTCCAAGAGAGCAGAGACCTTGGCCATCTCACTCACTAGCACATCTTTCATATCCAGAATTCCTGCCACCCCCTCCCCCCCCACACACACACCCATAAACACACATGAAATCAGGGAACAGAGGCCTCGCTCCATCAGCTGGTTCTGTCCCATCGTCGAGGTGTCATTCACCTGTGACCCCATCATGGAGAGTAAATCTCCTCCCCAAGCACTTTATTAAAAGTCTCTCTGCATTGAGAGAGAGAGAGAGAGAGAAAGAGAGAGAGAGAGAGAGAGAGAAGTCTGCTATAGGGAACAACTTGTGCTGGTAGAAAAGAAACAAATACATGGAATCAAGTTTGGGTACCATAAAGGCTGCTAATTGTCAGCAGTTACATTACAAACATACTGGCCTTTCTAATGTGGGTGAACATTATGCCGTGCCTATTTAAGATTAGGGTGAGTGGTTGGCTCTTCCCACTGTCCTCTTCTGAGTTTTCGCCCATTTGGAAACCACAGGCATTTAGGCTGGTCACCGCTCGGATGGGTTCTGAAGGAGGCCTGGCCTGCGCCTCAAGCCTCGTCCGGATGATTCGGCCTTCCTCCACAGCCTCGCTGCTGTGCTGGGGAAGATTTCTCTCGTTCACTCTACCGTTGGAACTGTTGGTTGTTCTGTTGACTGAGAGATCTTTGTGCTTTGTCCTTCATGTCACCTTCACGGGTGGAAATATGTCCATGCAGTGCTCACCAAGCGGGTGAATGTGGGATGGAGAGGGATTCGGTGGGGTTCCTTCACGGGGTGCCCTTCTGGCCTCAGGCAGGTTCCCTTGAACTCTCTCTCTCTCTGCCTCAGTCTTTCTACTCTACAAGACATATTGGCCTACCTCACAGGGGTGTTGTGAGGATGAATAAATGTTAGTACAGCGCTTTGGAAAAAAAAAAAAAAGTCTCTCTGCATCTTTGTGCTACAGCCAGGCCTCTGGCTTATGCTTTTTTCCTCCACAGCCTTGATCACAATATAAAACGATCTCATATAAGGTGTGTCGGCTTGTTGGTTATCTGCTTTCTCAAAGGACGATAAGCCCTACTTTATTCCCTGTGGAATCTCCAAAGAAGAGATCCCTTTTGGACATTAAGCAGGTGCTCTGAAAACTTTTATAAGAGGATTGAAGGAATGAAGGAGGGGCTTGAGAAGGGAATCTCCAGGGCTCTGGAACCAGTGACCACGAGGAGATAAAAGCAAGCGGAATCAAGGTTGATGTCAGCGTCGTTTTGTGAGGTGAACAGGGTGGGTTCTGCTACATGAGAAGATGAGGTCAGCCGTGCTGTAAGTGTCTCAAAGCGGCCTGTCTGCCGAAGCTGAAACTCTAACCCAGGTCTCTCTGATTCATTTTCCAGTTTCCTCTCTACTGAATCACAGAGATTTCCTGTTGAAAATCCATCACATATACGCTTCAAGGATCAACACTCTCCTCTGTCCACATCAGTCCAGATTCTCATGCGGTGGAGACTGGCTATTTGAGAAACCATAACTAAATCTCTTGGTTTGTTTGTCTTTGCAATGCTTCAATTAAACCACCTTAATGAGACCCCAGTAGTCAATACCAGCCTGATGTTTTAAAAGCCTCTCCGCGTCTTTGTGCCACAGCCAGGCCTCTGGCTTCTCTCTCTCAATTATTACCTTAACCGTGCCCCGGAGACCTCGAGAGCCAGTTTATTTTGACTGGGAGACTGTTAAACGGCAGGAGGCAAACCTGAGACACTGCCAGGCTGTGATTGCCACTGCTCCACATGGCCCGGGGCGCTGAGAATAGCCCTGCCAGTTCATGCTGGAGGAGGAAATGGTGGTTTCCTCAGCTCCCGGAAACATTACTTCCTCTCCGGTGCCTAGCTCCGTGTCAACCAATTAGACCACCTCTTCCCACCTCTAGCCCCCAGAGACCTGGCTCAGGCTGGAGAAGACATCCTGTTTCCCCTGCGGAAGTGGCCAGCTTGAAGGAACCTCCAGGGTACTGGAGTGAGGGTGAGTAGGTGGCAGGGCAGGAAGAGATGACCAGTAGGAATGATAATAGTGTGTCCAGTGTCAGCTAAGTACTGTGTCCCTACCCGCACCCCCTTGTCCGGACACTCAGAGACCTAAGTAAACTTGACCTAAATGCTTACTGGCCTTTGATAGCCCAGAGTCACCCAAGACGGAAAAGTCAGCTCTTTTCTTGTTTCTGCAAAAACTACGCACACACCACACATTCCAGGAGTTAGAAACATTGCAGAGGATGTGAGTGGTCACAGAGCACCATCATAGTTCCTGGCACGTAGATACCTGGAGATGGCTCCAGGGCCTACCTTCCTGAATTCAAGTCCTGCCTCGTTCTCTCTGTTCCCTGTTACTGGGCAGATCAAATTCTTGGGCCTCTGTTTTCCCTCTCTTTCCCTCTCTCTAGGGGAACAGGGGTACATACCTCATCAAGATTCAATGAGATCTGGCACGTAGAACAGCTAGAGAGGTCGGCAAATAGTTCAACACTCAATAAATGTCCATTATTGTTTTATTCTGTTTCTTCCTCCCATGCAGAAAGAAAAAGAAAATGTGTCTTTTCTCGTGAAGAAGAATGATACCACGCCTCTGAAACCCTGGCATCTGCCAGTATCCATGCCCTTGGAATTCCCACGTCTATAGGAACTGGCCTTCTCGGGGCATTATTCTGAGTCCTTGTAAACCATTTGAGTGAATAAGCTTTCACAAACTCATTATCACTTATTACCATTTAAGAGCAACCACTTACAAAATGATTTTTTAATATTATTCCATTAAAAAATACTTTGTATTTCAGAATAGTTCTAGGTTTGCAGGAACACTGCAAAAAGAGTACAGAGTTCCCATGCATATCATACTCAGATCACCAATTATTAACTTTGTACATGAATGTGATACAGTTGTTCTAATTAATGAGGCAAAGTGGATACACTATTATAAGTTGAAGTCCACATTTATTTAGGTATGTTAAATTTGTACCTTATATCCTCTTTCTGTTCCAGAATCCCACCCAAGATAACCATTTACTTGTAGTGGCTCTTCATGCTCCTCTTGGCTGTGACAGTTTCTCAGAAGTTCTTTGTTTTTGATGACTTTGACAGGTATCTCGTAGACTGTCCCTCAATTAGGCTTTGTCTGATGTTTTTCTCGTGGTTAGAGAAACCAGGGTTTGGGAAGGACAACCACAGAGGCAAAGGGCCATTTCAATAACATCAGGTCAAAGATACAGATCACCAGACTGACTTATCATTGTTGGTGCTGACCTTGATCATCTGGCTGACACAGTGTTTGTTTGATTTCTCCACCATGAAGTTACTTATTTTTATCTTTCTCATTCAGCACTCTTTGGAAGGAAATCACTGTGTGGGGAAACATGTTTTACCTCCCGAAGGCAGAGAATCTACATAAAATATCTGGAATTCTGCTATATGGAAAATGTGTATATTCTTCCCCTTGATTTATTTATTTAATCATATGTTTATATCAGTTTGGACTCGTGGATATTTATTTTTACATTCTGTATCATAATACAGTATTAGCTTATTTATTTTGTTGCTCAAATTGTTCCAGCTTTGGCCAGAGGGAGTGCCTTCGATTAGTTCCTGCATCCCTTTGGCATTCCACTCATTGTCTTGTTTGTTGAGTACTTCCTTACTTTTTGGTACTATGAGAGGCTCTTGGCTCATCTCACAGACTTCCTGCCTAGTCTTAGATCCTCCAAGGAGAGCTGGTTCCTTCTATTGTTGAATGGTCCTGGGTATGCTCCTTGTGACTGGAGTATCATTATTTTAGGCTCTCTTCACTGACAGAACAAGAATATATATATATATATATATATATATATATATATATATATATATCGAGGTTAACCCATGTATTTTTACATATATAAATATTTCTATATATAATAATCTGTATCTATATTAAGCTAATCATAGTTCCTACTGATCTCTCCAACTCCATTGCATTCCCACATGGGTCATTCTACCTTCCTCCTCTGGCTCAACTCTGCATTCTCACTCCAGTAGTCAGAAAGCTGGCTCACACTATCCATTTACTTAGTTTGCTGGGGTTCTTGTCCCAGCATTACAAAGGGTTTCAACAATCTGGAGAGAGAAGCTGATGCGAAGATGCAAGAAGGAGTCCAAAAACAAAAGATAATTTTGAAAGGCATTGGGGGTCAGAGGATCTTTAGCTTAAAGGACCTAGAAGACTACCCTTGACTAAGGACCACTTGACAAGATGGAGGTAATACACTTCAAAGGGTAGGGCACAGAAGCATTGTCAATTTGGGGAATAGCTTACAGCTATTCAGCTGTTTGGCCAACAGGAGTCACTAAAATGCCCTGAGCTGTCTGACAGCAAACAATAATATATACAAATCTTTATCTCAGCGCTTGTTGAGCCCCCCAAGAAATGAAGATGGTGAAAATGCCTTGCCATGCTAGCAGTCAGCAGCTGTGTGTTACAGCAGGTTGCCCAGGATCAAACCAGAGAGGGTTAGACCTGCATTGCCACCATTTGTCCACCAGCCAGAACTGAAATATCATTGCTGACATGTACACATAAAGAACTATTGGACATTGAAATTGGGATCCAAAAAGAAACTGACTGCAGGCTAATAATTCCTTTAATGCCTGACAGCAATTTAAAGGGACTTGATAGAACTCTGTCCTTTCCATTGAATTTAAAAATCTTAAAACTTACATTCTTGTTAAATTTAAAAAATCAAAAATGGTAAGATACTGGGAACCAATTGCAGCATTTCATAATTATAAGAGTTTCACCAAAAGGTTGGTGAAACTTGCTGGGCTCAACAAGGAATAAGCCACAAATGTAATTACCTGTTGGAAAATAGTTTCAGGATATTTCCCCAAACCTAAAGATTTGTATATATTATTGTTTGCTGCCAGACAGCTCAGGGAACTTTATTGTCTCCTGTTGGCCAAACACCTGAACAGCTGTAGGCTATTCCCTAAACTGACAATGCTTCTCTACCCTACCCTTTGAAGTGCATTATCTCCAACTTGCCTTAGGACTAATTGTGTTAAAAAATAGCAAGGGGTCCTTAGTCAAGGGTATAGTCTTCTAGCTCCTTTAGCTGAAGATCCTCTGACCCTCAATGCCTTTCAAAATTATCTTTCGTCTTTGGACTCCTTCTTGAATCTTCATATCAGCTCCTTTCTCCAGATTGCTGAAATCCTTTGTAAGGCTGGGACAAGAACTGTGGCAATTGTTCAGTTCCAGTGTACTTCTATAGCAGTACCAGAATAGTTAACCATATTCCCATGGGAAACAATTTTTCAACGAGAGTACAGAGCTTTATACAATTTCTTTTGCCTTTAGTTTTACAAATTCCACTCATTTCCAAAATTACTTAGGTCAGAGCCTTTTTCTTCCAACTCCATCACCAAAGTTGTCCCATACATTCGTAATACAATTAGATTGTTTTGTCATATTCTTCATCCTGTCCTGGAATTCCTGACCTTGTAAATGATTTTTCAGTTGCATACACGATGGTTCACTCTGCTGTAAAGTCCTATGTGTTTCGATAAATGCTTAATGTCATGTAACCATACTTACAGTATTATGAGGAATAGTTTCATCACCCCCAAAAAGAAATCTTCTATGCTTCACCTGTTCAACACTGTCCCCAACCCTCTGGCAACTACTGATCTTTTAACCTCACTATGATTCACCTGTTCTAGAATGGCACATAATTGGAGTCATGGAATATGCAGTTTTCAGACAACCTTCCTTTCCTTAGCAATAGGCATTTAAGATGCATGCATATCTTTTCATGGCTTAATAGCTCTTTCTTTTTCTGCTGTGAAATAATGTGCCACAATGTGTCCACCTATTGAGGAATATCTTGGGTATGTGAGAAGTGGTCCAATTTAAGGCAATTATGAATAAAGTTTTTATAAACACTAGGTTTTTGTTTGGACATTAGATTTTAAGTCATTTGGAGAAATACCAAGGACTACAATTTTGCTGGATAATGCTGAGGCTACATTTAGATTTCTAAGAAACTGCCAAACTGTCTTCAACAGTGGCTATGCCATTTGCATTCCCACCAGCAATGGGTGAGAGTCCTGTTGCTCCCCCATCCTCACCAGCATCTGGTGTTGTCAGTGCTTTGAATTTGGGTTACGTTTATAGGAATGTAGTGACACTTCGTTGCTGCTTTCACTTGCAGTTCCCTAATGACAAATGATTATTTTTTTCATGTGATTTTTTACCTTCTTTGTATGCCCTTCTGTGAGGTGCCTGTTTAAATCTTTTTTCTATTTTCTTGTTGAGTTTTAAGTATTCTTATATGTTTTGAAAACAAGTCCTTTATCAGACACATTTTTGCAAATATTTTCTCCCATTCTGTGACTTCTCTTTGGACTATCTTAATAGTGTCCTTCACAGAGCAGAAGTTTTTAATTTTAATAACGTCTAAGTTACCAACTTTTTCTTTCATGTGTCATGCCTTCAGTGTGATATCAAAAACTCATCAGCATGCCTCAAATGATTTTAAATGTGTTCTCTTATGTGGCTGTGACACCACGGCCCTTTAGGAAGGTGTTACATCCATTTGATAGGAAAAATGACTTCCTATCAGTTTGTCTCTGAAGTATCTTTAAACAGACAAAAAAAAAAAAAAAAGGAAAGAGAAAATGTGTAAAATGTGTAAGCACTACCAGAGAATGCATAGACAAAACAGGTCAAGACAAACATTAAACATCTTCAGTATTCCCCATTCAGTCATGAGCATAAGACTATCTCCTTCACTACCTAGTAATATTTAATATAAATATTTATTATTGTTGCTGAATTGTCCACACACACATACACACATGAACATGCATGCACACACACTCACACACTACCAGTGTTTTGATAACAGCAGGTGCCTCACCAGGAAATTACTTGCTTATGGACTGGGTGGCTTTGCATCCCCAGCATAGTGACTATCCTTCTAGAAATGTTTCACCTCCATTTGGAGAGCAAATTGGACTAAGGAGCAAAACTAGGTAATTTGTCCCATATCGCACAGATAGCAAGGGACAGATCCAGGATTTGAGTTCTGAATGAGCAGACCCCTAAATTGGTGCTTCTGGGACCAGCAGGGTACCACATGTGTGCCGGAGTCCTCAGCCAGAGATGCCTTGGCTCAAGCTACTATGTTATCTCCATGTCAAGGAGGCACCCTCCTCCCTTCATTATTGACCTGGTCTTTCCTGGCCTCCACAGCCTCTAGAATTGACCCATATCATTTCAGCTTCCCTGAACCTCCAAAACATAAACTAGAGGAAGGGAAAAGCAGCCCCAGAATGCGTCTACCACCAATGCACATGAGCATGGGGGAGAACTAGCCTTCAGGGAATGGTTCAAAACTTTGTTAAATTACCATTTTTTTCATCAATAATACAAAAACTTCCTATACCCAAACATTTTTTGCTGAAAGAATGCACATAATAAAACATGCTGAGGAAATGTATAATTATGCCAAATTAAACTGAATGGCAGCGTCTCTCTGGCCATGAGAACCATTTATTTCTTGGTGCAGCTGTGTTCCGTGGCTGGAACTGGGATAGCCACAGTTCTGAAAGGGACAGCTTCATGGGAGAAAGCGGTCATTCTCTCAGCTAGATGGCCTTTGCCCTCCAGAGCTGGTATCTGACTGGCTCCTCTGCAAAGAGTGGGAGCTGCTGGCATCTCTCTGTGAGACCCTGTTTCCAGAGCCAGCGCCAGGCGTGGGACCCTCTTCCCTCCCCTCCCCTCTCATCTGGAATTTAGGCACCCACTAAGTATGACTATGCATATAAGCACAGCCCCCAATTCCAAGCCCCTCCTCAAGATTCAGTGGCTCTAGAACTTCCCTAGAAGTGCCACACCCCCTCACCCCATTCCCCACAGGCTGTCCTGGAGTCAGCGATGCCTTGGTCCTCAGCCAGAGATGCCTTGGCTTGACCTGAATTTAAGTCTCTGCTGTACCAAGGACCAACTCTGTGACCCTGCTTGACCTCCCTGCACCACTTTTCTCTCATCTGCAAAGCAGCAGTAATGAGACTCTAGCTGATGCTTTCCACCTGTGCGGTTTGAAGGAGATAGTCAATTCTAGCAGAAAACCTGACAAAGAGGTGACCATAGCGTTGAGACTGGCTTGAAAGCTGGCTGTAAAACCTTAGACCCTCTTGATAGCGCGTGCTTCCTCTCAGATGTACTAGTATGTAAAGCATTCAGCAAAGTGTGCTAACTCAGCCAACCTCAGTGCCTTTTCCTTCCCTTTTCTTGCAGCACTTCAAAGAGCACCCACCTGCTTTTGCATGCCTCACTGCCTGGGACAAGGCAGTTCTGCCTCACACCCCTGCACTGCAATGACCTTCAAGGAAAACTTCAGGGCCAATGCTGCCATTCAGGTTTCACATGGGGTTCCGAGTCCCACCCCCACAGCATGACTGAGGGATGGAGCTGGAACAGGGGTTGGGGAGGATTAATCAGCTCTCCCTCTGAGAGGCCAGGCAACCTGTGTTACCAAATCCTCCTTCTGGATTAAGCCTGAGCCCACAGATCACCCACAACTTTGAACAGATGTGACATGATGGGACACTTTCTGGGCCTAGGTCCAATGAAGGAGCTAAAAGTAGACGGCCCATGGCACAGGGCACTTGTCACTCTCTCCCTGGTGTTTATAGAGGCAGCAAGGTATCTTGAAAAGAACATGAGCCCAAAGCCCTGGGTTTGCCCCAGCTGTACCACTCTCCAGTGGTGGGGTCTTGGATGGGTCACTTCATATCTCTGGGCCTAAGGTCCCTCCATAGATAAAGGGAGATTGTTGTGTGGGTTTCACAGAGTCTCTGAAGGATTCTGAGATAACACATCAAAAATTAATTTCCTTAGAGAGCATGGGCAGGACACTTGAATGTGACTGTCCTTGGCTGGGATGCAGGCCAGGCTTGGGTGGCTTCCCCCCGGCCCCCTGCCTCCTTCTCCCATGCATTGTGTTTTGGCACAGGCTTCCATCTTAACTGGGGCTTCTCAGAAACAGAGGTTCTGGGATATTTATCTCTGCTTTCCCATACCTGGCCACACCTGGGTCCCTAGAAATGCATGTCAAACAAAAAATACTTTGTAACTGATGCCCCCTCTGGAATCATGAAGTAGGATATCCATCAATATGTCCACTCCCCTCCTAGACTATGGATGCTCTGAGAGGAATGACCAGATCTATTCAACCATGAATACACCATGGCACCAAATTGGACACTGGTCATGGGGGGAACCTAATAGGTTTCAGGGAACCAAGAAGAAGAGATAGTCATAGGCAAATTGCCTAAGGAAGGCAAGAGTGTTGATCATGTTTTAAAGAGCTAACTAGGACAGGAAAAGAATCAGTGAAAGGGAAACCACGACATCTGCAGTGGAGTGGCCTGCATTGTCCACCCCTCGTAAAGCAGCTGCAAAGAGCTCTTAAAGCAGGGGAGAGGCCAACTCCTCTCAAGAGAACAAACACCACACCGGTGGCCCCTTGACCTCCTTCCTGAAATTCCCATCACTGCCTATTCTGGTTTCCTCCCCTGGAAAATGGGAAGGTGATCTCTGCCCTGCCAGGCTGCCTGGGCTGCATGCATGAGCTCACAAGGGTTTTGCAGAGTGAACTACAGGCAACCCTGATGAGGAACGTCGCTCTGTCTCCTTACCTCTGCCAGACAGGCTTCATCACCTCCACATTGTGTTCTTGGCACTACCTCTGTGCCTTCCTTCAGGTTCCCCTCATCTAAAGTGTTCCCTTATTCCTTCTACTTTCTAATCCTTCTCATTCTTGACATTCATATTTCCAGGAAGCCCCTCCTGATATTCTCAACAGGTCTTCAGACCAGACCATACCATGAGATAGTCAATCTCTTTCTTCCATTCTTTTCTATTTTGTTGTATGCTTGCCTCCTCAGACAAGGGCCATCTGGTCTCCCAATTCCATATCATCACTCTCAGTGGGCCCTCCCTCGGCATCCTCCTCTGTCTATTCCAAGTCTAGCCTCACTTTCATGCCCTAGCTAATGCCACTCATCTGTGCTGTGTGTCATGATGATTTCCATGCCTTACTCAGCTTCCCCACTTTTATCCTTCAGGCCTCAGTTTAGATGTCACCTCCATTGGAAGCCTTCTTTTGATTCTTGCCTCCAACTCCATGCAGATGAGGTATGAGTCTCTTTTGCACCCTGGCTCCCCCATTACTCCTCTTACCAGGGCTAAAATTAACTAGTGTGAGGAGAATCCAAGATGGTGGCATAGGTGAGCACCTAAACTGCTGCCTTGCACAACAATTTCAAAAATACAACTAAAAGACAGAACGGGCATCATCCAAAACCACAGGACAGCTGGCTGAGTGGAAATTCTACAACTAGAAGGAAAGAGAGTGGCTCACAGAGACCCAGAGCAGCTGCAAAAAGCCTAGGTACAGAGATGCACACATGGAGAGAGCAGGTGGCAGATTGCCTGGCTGGCTTCCTCTGGCAGGAGGGAGATGGGAGACTCCCAACTGCACTGAGTCACTTATCCTATGGCACTGAACCCCAGGGCCAGCCGATACGGGGGGAGTTTGGACTGTGAAAAGGGAGAAGTGCACAAAAATTTAGGGGACCCACTAAAAGGGCAAAATTCTGATCGTGCGCACAGCACTGTGTGCAGAAGACGGACTGCTGACTGTGTCGCTGGCTTTCACTAGTGGGCGGGAGACAGAGCCTCCCAATTGCACCACTTCTAACTCCACTAAATCCCAGTTTCGGGCGAGACCCTGGGGATCCAGACTCATATGGTTCTGGAGCATAGGGAAGCCATAAAGGCAGCAGTCTAGAGGCACTGCACATGCATACAGGGACCGCTCCAGTGATTACCCATAGGCACGTGAGACCCAGGGGCCACATAGGATGGGGCTGACTAGAAGACAAGGTGGTCCATTAAGCCCTGAGACTCCACCCCTCCCAAGCTCAACAGAGAGGCTTTTGCAGTTTTGCAAGTTTTGTATCATAAGGCTGATTCCAGCACAGAAGTTCTCCAGGCATAGTGAAAATGCGAAGACAAAGGAAGAGATCACAAACAAAAGAAATGGAGGAAAACAAATGACTGGATATAGGGTTCAAAACCACAGTTATAAGGTTTTTCAAGAATTTCCTAGAAAAGATGGATAAATTTAGGAAGACCCAAGAGGAGATGTAAAAGGACCAACTAGAAATTAAATATACATTGACTAAAATAAAAAATATTATACAGAGACCTAACAGCAGACTAGAGGAGAGCAAGAATCAAGTCAAAGATTTGAAATACAAAGAAGCAGAAAACACTCAACTGGAAAAGCAAAAAGAAAAAAGAATCCAAAAATGTAAAGATAGTGTAAGGAGCCTCTGAAATTACTTGAAGCGTACCAACATCAGAATTGTGGGGGTGCCAGAAGAAGAGAGAGAGAGCAAGATACTGAAAACCTACTTGAAGAAATTATGACTGAAAACTTCCCACATTTGGTGAAAGAAATAGACTTACAAGTCCAGGAAGTGCACAGTACCCCAAATAAAAGGAATCCAAAGAGGACCACACCAAGACACATCATAATTAAAATACTAAGAGCAAAAGACAAAGAGAGAATATTAAAAGCTGCAAGAGAAAAACAGATCATTACCTACAGGGGAGCATCCATTCGACTGTCAGCTGATTTCTCAACAGAAACTATGCAGACCAGACGGGAGTGGCAAGAAATATTCAACATGATGAATAGCAAGAACCTACAACCAAGAATACTCTATCCACAAAGCTATCATTCAGAACTGAAGGGCAGATAAAGAGCTTCACAGATAAGAAAAAGCTAAAGAAGTTCATCAACACCAAACCTGTATTATATGAAATGCTGAAAGGTACTCTTTAAGAAGAGGAAGAAAAGGTAAAAGATAAAAAATATAAACAACAAATACATATCTATCAACAAGTGAATCTAAAAATTAAGTGAATTAAAAATTTGATGAACAGAATAAACTGGTGAATATAATAGAATCAGGGGCACAGAAAGGGAATGGACTGACAATTCTCAGGGGGAAAGGAATAAGGGGGGTGCAGGGAGAGACTGGACAAAAATCATACACCTATGGATGAGGTCAATGCTGGAGGAGGTAGAGGGAGGAATGGGAGCTAGGGGGAGGGGAGCTATGGAGGGGAAAAAAAGAGAAACAAATGTAATAATCTGAACAATAAATATTTAATTAAAAAATAAAATTAACTAGTGTGTGCCTTTCCCCGTTCTGACAATAAACTATGAGAGCCAGAGCTATGTCTCCCATTCTTCAGAGTTATAGTTTCAGCCCCTAGCACAGTGTCTACTGAGAGCAGTTACATGAATGACCTACCATGAATTACCTTACTCTCCACTGACTGCACTGAACTCATACAGATGCACAACCAATGTCACCATTGATCCATTCAGCCCACAAACATTGATCCAATGCCTACCCTGTGCCAGTCACTGGACTAGGTTCCAGAATAGAATGATAAATAAGAATGTTCTTGCTCTCAAGAAGATCCAGGCTAGAGGAAGCAAGGGACCACTGCAGTGTAAGAGGATGAAGCCATGGGTAGAGATGAAACCCCATTAGTGCAGAAGTACAGGGAAGGAAATCAAAACCTCAATTGGGAATGTCAGGGAAGGCTTCTCAGAGGAGGTGGCAGTTGAAGAGGTGAGTGGAGACAACCAAGCTTGAGATGAAGGCAGAGCCCAACTGGAAATGGCCTTGTGTGGGATACAATTGAGCCCTGATCTTGCAGGCCCGGGGAAGCCATGGAGACAGTTGAGCATGTTAGTCATGTGTCAAGTCTGAATTTTAGGAAGATGATTATGAGCACAGTATAGTCACATTTCCTACCCGCCCCCCTTCTCCCAAACTCTCACTCACCCATCCATCCTTCTTTCCTTCCTTCTGTAATTCTCAAAGAGTAGCCCTAAACAAGTAGCATCATGTCAACTGAAAACTTGTTCAAAATGAAAATTCTATGTACCCATGGAATCAGAAGCAATGGGGATGGAGCAGCAACCTGTGCTTTAACAAGTCCTCCAGGTGACTCTACAGCACACTTAAGTTCAAGAGCCTGGGCTCCAGACAACCCTGTTTTCTAAGAGGGGAAAGGGCAAAATAGCAATATTCTTCCTTTAGCTTCAGAGTTCAGTGACCAAAGGACTAGGTTCCAGAATAGAATGATAGAATGGAGGTCTCCATCACAAAATACTTATTCTTTCCTCCAACAACTGTCACAGCACACCTAACTGCATCTAGGGGGGGGGGGGATGCAGAAGGGTTCATCCCTTGTTCATTCTAATTGATCTCACAGATACAGATTGAGAACATGCTATGTATGTTTCCAGCTGATCACAGACATTATCTGAGTATGAGTCCCAGCTCCACTGTTCATCATCACAAGTGGAACATGATGGGGCAGGGTCTCCAGTGAGTGAGACAAGAGATCTCACTTAGAGAGCTCAGGACCTTCTACAGGCAGTTCTAGGGCTACATGGTTCTATCCCCTGTATGGGGCCCTGCAGAAGGGGCTCTCAGCTGTGGAGGGAAGGGCAGGGGTGGGGCACTCTAGCAAACACCAATGACACATGTTTCATATTATGTGCAACATTCTTTGTGGGAGCCCCAGTAAAAAACACACGTGGTCAACCATCCCTTTCTCAGAAGGAGGGGGCCCAGGAAAGGGGGTTTTTGGCTGCTGGCTTTATCAAGAGTTAGAAACAAAGTGAAGACTCTGAGCTTGTTAGGAAAACAAATTGTTTGTGCTTGGGCTTTTCATGTGAAGGACCAAGATATGGGTCTGGATATCTGTGGCGATGTGAGGAGCCCACCTGGGTCTCTAGACAATGGTGCTAAGTACATGGGATTTGGCATCTACCCTGGCCCTGGACTTCCTTGCTGTGTGACACTGCCTGGTGAGGATCCATTGCCTGGCTCATCTCCAATATGAGACTAATAACCCTTCGCCACACAGGGGAGCCACTATGAAGACCCTGTGACTTGGCATTTGCAACAGTGCTTTATAAAACATGTTCCATAAAAGGGAATCTTCCTATCACTATTTTAGGTAGAAAATTCAGGAGGAAATACTGTCCAAAAATTTAATTGGCACTACAGAGTGGAAGAAATGTAGATTTAAAGACACACAGAACTGCATATAAATCTTACCTTTATCACTTACTGGCTGTGTAGCCTCAAGCAAATTACTTCACATCTCTGAGTCTCAGCTTTCTCATCTGTAAAATAGCAGAAGTACTCCCCACCAGTAGGGTTGCTACAAGGACTAACTCATACTTTCTGTGAGTGTCCCTGGCCTATAAAGATGCTCCATACAGGTGTGCACAGCAGCCCAAGGATGCCTAAAGCAGCACTGCCCACCACCCACTGCCAAGAGTCAGCTGTGCTCTGCCAGCCCCTTACTTGAGAGATGGAGGCTGCCTCCTCCCCCTGACACTCCTCAGAAAAGCTATTCTTTACCCTCACAGCTCTGGCAGCCTCTCCTCCAGCCTGGATCAAGTTACAGGCCCAGTTGTTTTCCCTTACAAAGCACTGCAGTCTGCACTCTCCTCCCCCTTCTCCTGCCTGGTGAGCTGGGCCAAGAGTTCAGCTCCAAGGAGCATAGCCCCAGCACTTTTATGAAGCACACAGAAAATGTCACAGCTGGCCCCGTGTTCATTCCCTTGTCTATGTCTTCATCAATTTCCTGGCTCCTGGAAGCAGTTCCCAGCGTCCACTCCTTTTCAACTAAACTCCCTGATGGGAGGGAGGAGTTTGGTAAACCAACTCAAACCCAGCAGGTGTTGGTGAGGGGTCTGATCCAAAGCGGAGGGGGCGGGGAACTAACGCTGGCCCACCATCTCCTGAGCCCAGCCTCTTTTGATGAATGTCAAATTTCAGCAAAAGCATCACTTCTCTGTGGATCTCTCTCCTAACCTGCCCCCTCCCGTTTCCCCTTTCCTCCCCCGCCCACCAAGCCAAGACTCAGTGAAGTTCTTTACCAATGTGCATTTTTTCTTGCAGGATTCAGTATGTGTTGTGTGTCTTTCTTCCCTGGTAAGTGTCAACTTGAGGAAGATCAAGTCTATCTCATTCTCCAGTGTTTATTTAGCACCTACCATAGTACCTGGCACATAGTGGATGTTTAACAGATATCTCTTCAGTGAATGAATAAAACCTCATGGCAAGCTGTGGGGCAAATAGTATCATTTTCTTGATTTTGCCAAGAGGCAACTGAGACTCAGGGAGGTGAAATGTCTTACCCAGGCTGACACATACAGGGAATGTCTAAGCTAAGATTCAAAACTAGGTTTTCTCCAGGCCTCATACATTTGATTTATATTTAAAGATCAGGCTAAAAATGTTAACAAAAGCAATTTTTTAAAGAAGCTGAAACTATTTGCCCAGAATTTTTTCTCCACCCCCAACACAGCATGATTTGTAGCAAGGGCGAGGATGCTGAGAGCTTTGTGCAACCCACGCAAGGCGCGAGGCGGAGGACAGCAGACAGGGGCGGCCCTTGTCCCTCAGCTGCCAGGGACTGGGTCCTCCCAGGGAGCCCCTCCCAACTTGTCCCCACCAGGGCAGGACTGGGATAGAAAGTCTCAGAACAAAGCCCACATTTTCCCCTGTGAAGCAGAGAGGCCAGTGCTGGGGAAACAATGGCCTCGCTGGGATCAAAGAGAGCTGGGCCCAGATTGGAGACAAAAGCTGAGTCCCAGCTGGACGGTTCTCCTCCTCCTTTTACAAAGGTCTCCAGAGAGCATGTTTGCAGGGCCCTTAGAGGCCCACTCCACCTTCCCAACTGACCCCACTCCCAACTCCTCTCCCTGCCCTAAACACAGCCCCTGAAAGCAGCCTAATGGCTCCTCTCCAGGCCGGCCATGTTCTCATATAGTCTAGGTCTTTGCTAAGAACATGCCCCTTCCTTCAGTTTCTCTTTAAGTGCATTGAGGCTGCAGCATTTCAGCTTGAAATCTGCTTCCTCTCTGCCTTCCCTGACACTTTGATTCCTGTATCAACTGCGCCCCATTGTGCGCTTGCCCAGAACCCAGGTCCTGCCTCCAGTTATAGCGCCAGTCACATTGAATCATCACCCCCAGTGTCAGCGTCTGCCTCCACCTCCAGACTGTGACCACATGGAAGCTGAGATATTTTCTTAACAATTTGCCTAGCACAGGAGGAGATGGATGGGTAAGCATTTGTTGAATGAATATTCAAGCAATGAATGGTGTAGAGCAGTGGTTCTCAACCTTCCTAATGCCACGTCCCTTTAATGCAGTTTTCCATGTTGTGGTGACCCCCAACCATAAAATTATTTTCGTTGCTACGTGGCATTAAGAAGGTTGAGAACCACTGGTGTAGAGTGAGCCCCCTTTAAGACCTAGAAATTCTCATGTATACCATGTCTTTTGGATAAATTCAATCTCTCTGACTTCTTAATCTTCTTAATTTTATTTTATTCAACTGATATTCTTAAAGATCCTCCTCTCTTTGAGGGAGCTGAGAGTAGAATGGTCAGCAAAACAAAGTCCCTACCTACCCTCATGGAGTTGTAGTTCAGTGGCCAGGGTGGAGAGACAGATATTAAGCAGTTGCATAATTTAAAATTACGGTAAGTGCTGTGAAGGGAAAGCACAGGTTAGGGCAGTAAAATAGGCTATTAATTTGTGCATCAATATTTGTTAAGAGCCCACCATATGAGAAGCAGAAATACATCAGGGAATTGTGCATCTGTTTTGGAGCTAACCTAGTTTTAAAAAGGGGAAACTGATCCAGGCTGGGAAGGCTTCCCTGAGGAAGTGACAGCAAAACCAAGATGAGCAAGCACTAAGGAGGCAAAAGGTAGGTGAAAAGACTAAAAGTTTGCTATGATTGGCAATGGAATGTGGTTGCTTACAGGAAAACATAAGTGCCTACACATTAAAATATCTACAAAGAATTTGGCAGCAGATGTTGGCAGAGCAACCCAGAATGTGTGAAGGTCAGATTCAAATGCCATGACAGGCTTTGGGCTTCATCCAAGGTCACCCCATGCCTTTGGCAGATGGACAGAAATGGAGCCCCTGACACCTGTTTCCAAGTCTACTGCCTCACAGTGCTCTGTGACTGTGAGACAGACTGGGGAGACCCCTCTCCAAGCCCAAATATGGGCCTCTGGGATTGAAGACCAAAGCATCCCCAGGATATGCCCCTCTGGAAGACCAAGCTCAACCTGGATTTGCCTCTAAGGAGACTGCCACTTGCCATAGCAAAGATATGAAGGGATGCCTTAAGATGCTGTGCTCATTCAACAACCACTTACAATTTGCAATGCACTTTCACATAACTGGTCCCATTTTTGTTAAGACCTAAGGTCAAGCCTTAGGTTGCACTGATACTGTCTTCTAATCAAGTCTTCTTATTGACTGCGATTTTGGACAAGCCATTTCACCACTCTGAGCCTGCATTTCCTCACTTGTTATATGGAACAAATGCTCCCTAGTGGCCGAGCTATATTTTTATTAAATATATTTTTATTGATTTTTTTTATAGAGAGGGAGAAGGATAGAGAGTTAGAAACATTGATGAGAGAGGAACATCGATCAGCTGCCTCCTGCACACCTCCTACTTGGGATGTGCCTGCAACCAAGGTACATGACCTTGACCGGAATCGAATGGGGGACCTTTCAGTCTATAGACTGACACTCTATCCACTGAGTCAAACTGGTTAGGGCAGCAGGGCTATATTTAAGACTAGAGGCTCAGTGCATAAAAAGCATGTACTGGATAGGGGCACACCCTCAGCCTGGCCTGGCCCCTCTCACAGTCTGATAGCCCTCAAGGGCGGGAGGCAACCTAGCGATCAGGGGAAGGTGGCACCCCCATCACTCCTCTGCTGTCACCACTTCTGGCAGCGCAAGTTTCAGGCAGCCCTGGGCAGCTGGGAAGCCACCCTTTGAGGCTTGCCTGCACCTCAGGCTGGCCCTGGGTGTCTGGGGGGCTGAGAGGAATGGGGGACTCAGGAGTAGTCGGGGCTGATCGGACTGAGCACCACCATCTTGTGGCTGTGGGCACAGCCATCTATGAGGCCAGGGCAGTCAATTAGCATATTCCCTCCTTATTGGCTGTGGGTTCCACCATCTTTGCAACAGTGTGAGGGTCAATTATTATATTTCCTCTTTATTAGATAGGATGGTGTATTATTAGTCTGCTTGGGCTACCATAACAATGCACCATATATTGGGTGGCTTAAAGAACACAAGTCTATTTTCTCACAGATCTTAGAAGTCCAAGATCAAAGTATCAGCAGGGTTGGTTTCTTCTGAGGCCTCTCTTCTGGGCTTGCAGTTTACTGTCCTCTCCTCCCTGTGTCTTCACATGGTTTTCCCTCTGTGTCCTGATTTCTTCTTCTTATAAGGACATTAGTCCCATGGGATTAGGACCCATCCTAATGACATCACTTTAATTTAATTACCTATTGAAAGGTGCTGTCTCCAAGCATAGTCACATTCTGAAAGTGCTGGGGAGACTTTTATGAATTTGGAGGAAACATAATTCAGCTTGTAACAAATGGCATGATGTTTCTAAATTTCTGCAAGACACCTGGCACACATCTTGTGGCACTGGTGTCATGGAAGGAGAGATGGGGTAAAAGACTCCAGTTCTCCCTCATGTGTTATAATGGACAAACGAGGGCTGTGAGGTGCCCTGGGTCCTAATCCTGCCTTGGTGCCTTGCCCTCCATAACAACAAAGGAGATACACCCCCTAAGGTCTACATTTCTTTTTTTTCTCATATAGTTTCATTATATAAATGGAGAAAAATCAAATCCTCAGTGCTGGCCACTCCAATAGCAGGACAGGAAGGAGGCTAAGCTTCTGTCATTTTCTAAAATAAACACCCCAACCCTCACCGAGGGCTCAGCTTCCTGCTGCTGTTCTGAAACATGTAGTTGAAAAAACTCCAGAGACATTCTCTTCCTCACCTTTCCCCCTCATGCCCTCCAGAAAGTGGGAGATCACTTTTTTTTTCCTAGAGGCCATCAGTTACAATATTATCAGGCACAGAAGACATAACTTAGGATGCTGTCCCACTAAAACTCAGCTGTCCCCAGGTCACCAGATGGTATCTTGCATCAAATTCATTCACCCAGCAACCTGCCCTACCCTGTCTTGCCCTGGCATGCCTGGGACAGCTAACCCTCCAGGTGCAGGTGGCAAGGCCAAAATATCACTTTCAGGTAACTTTCCCATCAAGGCTGTTTGTTTTTTGAGATGCTAAAGAGGTTGTTGGCTTTTGGGTTGTTTTTTTAAGACTATATCAGCACATCCTATTTGCAACATGAGCCTGGGCAATTCCTAAAGATTGGCTTTAGCCTATTGTGTTTGCTTCCTCTTTGAACCCAGAAGATCAAGATAGTGGTGCAAAAGAGATGAGTGAGCAGAAGAAAGATGCTGAACTGGCACTTTGGCATAACAGGGGGTATAAAGGGGTTTTGAAAAGGCGTTAATTGGGGATAGTTCTTTCTGCTTCATTCTGAGCTCCATCTTTGGAATTGATTTTCAAAATAACCTGTGATCATTGTAGAAAATTTGAAAAACAGAAAAATGTCAAGAAGCACATACACACACACACACACACACACACACACACACACACAATCCATAAGCCCATCTTCTTAAGATAATTGTTATTAATGTTTGGGATATGTTTTATTCCATTCTTATTTCTTGTGGAGTTCAGATCACGCTAGAGATAAAATTTTATATCTTGCTTGGGTGTCTGTGTGTGTGTGTGTGTGTGTGTGTGTGTGTGTTTTATTTTTGTGTGTTGTTTTTTGTAGCTTTATTAAGGTATAATGGACATATCTTACCTGTTTTAATTAGCATTTGATCATAAGCAAATTTTGAAGAAAAACTTTAATGTTTAAATAACATTCTAATAAATTGATGTTCCTCTTGTAAATGTGTGAGTTAGTACTATTTTCTGTCTTTATTATGGATGGCTTTAGTTATTTTTAATAAATTTTATTTTTTATAAAGAACAATTTATTTAAAGAACAATTTAAAGATAAACATTGATTGGCTGCCTCCTGTACTTGCCCTAACTGGGGATTGAACCTACAACCTAGGTATATACCCTGACCTGGAGTCGAACCCACAACCTTCATCCTTGGCACATCAAAACTGGCCACACCAACCAAGGCAGGATGGCTTTACTTTTATCCGTTGAGCTATTAAAAATAATGCTATCTTGGACATCCATGTATTTTTACCCCTTTTTCTGAGGAAATACCACATCCTTAATTTCATATTCTGTAGTCTAGAAACAACCCTCAGAATTAAATAGTATATTCATGTAGAATAGATGAGGGATCCCAGAAGCCAAATGATGAAACAGGGCTAAATCCAGAAACTGGAGATGATTCCTGTTCAGTCTAAGGAGAATGTGTTGTACTCTGAGATGGACTTGAGTTTGAATTCCTGCTTCATCACTTACTGGTTGTGTGACCTTAGGCAAGTCATATGTGGTCTATGAATCTCCCACAAATTTAAACCAGGGAGGATTGATCTGAGGATTAGAGGTCATGTGCATTTAGTATATGATTTGGTGCATACTAGAGGTTCAAAATAGGGTCAATTACTATTTTTAAACCCAAGTAATGGCTATCTCACCCTGGAATCTGCCACAGTACATGTTCAACCAGAGTTGGGACATGCATCTGTCCAATATGTGGTGCAGGCAGCCAGAGGTTGAACCCAGCAATCTCTAAGTAACATGGTAGGAAAAATGTGAGCCAGAGTTAGCTCTGGACACAAACCTGGCTCCATTACTTATAGCTGAGGCGTAAAGACAAATGACTTATCGTTTTGGCCTCGATCATCTTGTTTGTTAACAAGGTGCCTGGGAGAGGAAAGGAAACTCTGAAGGTGCAAGCACTCAGGATAACTCCAAAACTTCCCACCCAAGCCCATGAATTTTGTGATTGTCGTTCCAACTTGACGATGCAATGACTCTGAGGTTGCATGGAGAAAATAAACTATGTTTTTTATAAAATTGCTGCCTTTCAATCTTCACCACCCTTCACAGCAATCACCATATTTTATAACGTTGCTTAAAGAGAGAGCCAGCCAGGATGATCACTGCACGCCTGGAGTTCGGATGGGCTAAGGTGCTGCCTGTGAAACTGTCTTTCATCTCCTGGGAATGTCTTTGGTATTTACAGAGCTGGGGTCAGAAACTGTGCGGCACTCACAGGTTTTGGACAGCTGACCCTTTGGGTTGGAATGCAGTGAGTTTGGCCTGAAACATCTTCCATCAATTTCCTTGGGAAAGAAATATCCCAGAGGCAGCCTGCATTCATTCATCTAACCTCAGCCATCCTGGTGTCTTTGGGATTTTCTCTCTTCATTGATCATAGCAACTATCTGGTGCCCTTCACTCAAATGCCCCTTAGATGAGGCCAGACATTCCTGATCCAAATGTCACTTAGGAATGAATAGGAATTGCACTCAGAGGAAGAGGTGGCCATAGCAGCTTCATCCCATAAATTCTGATTATGTGTTTCCATAACCAACATAGCCTTTCCTCCATTGAAGACTCAAGATTTATATCAATCCTCCAGTCTCCTTAAAGCAGAATTTGTTCATTGAAATCTTTGAAGGTAGGTAGATCTATTGATAAATACCAGTTCATTAACTTGTGAATAAGGCAAACTGTTATATAGATTAAATGCATTAGTGTATGTTAGTCTCTAGCCTGGGCCATGGTATTCAGGATAAGGACTCAGGATAACTCCAAAACTTCCCATCCAAGTCCATGAATTTTGTGATTGTCATTCCAACTTGACGATGCAATGACTCTGAGGTTGCATGGTCCCACCAGCTCCACTAGAGCAGACCTATCTGTTATGCATTCTCTAAGTTCCACTGCATGTACCTTATAGCTCTTATAACTATACTTAGTGGGAACAGGGGGGCTGTAGAGTTCATGACGGTAAGAATTATGTCTAATGTGCTCATCGCCATATCCTCAGTGTAGCTGATTTATGCATATGAATGACTAGGTGAATGAATAGGACTGTTTTTATTGGCACCACTGTGTGTGTAGTATGAATTGTAACAGGAAGGAGCAGTTGAAAAAAATTCTGTAGGTTCACATTGATGCAATCCAGAAATTGCTGGCCAATGTTGGTTAAGTCCTAACAGTGATAAAGAGACAAAGGTAAAGGTTAGTTATAACCTATAAAAAGACAAAGATTGAGAGAAGGACTTGTCATTTATTCTAATCACTCCCTTCTCTCCAAGAGAGCAAAGGTTTAGCCCTCATGGAATTGATCTCAAGTTCCACCTCTGCTTAAATTCACATCACATGATCTTGGGAGGTACCTGGTCCTTCCTGCATGGTGTCTTCCTCACCTGAGAGTTGAGATGGGATCAGGAAGGTTCATCACACACTCCCAAATCTGATAGCCACATTTCTCCACTGGCTAGTTTCTCTTGCTCCAGCTTTTAAGGACATTTTGAAAATAGCTAAAGTTGTGTTCTGCATATTAGGATATTAGAAGCAGCTACCTAGTATAAAACACATGCTGACCAAACCATCACCTCAGAACTGTGCAAAGATTTAGTATATAGATCATTTAAAAGGGAAGAAAATGCTCAAAGCCTAGTGAAACCAGAAGGATTCTTAAGCCTCCCTTTCCCAGCCTCTCTCTCATTTTACGTCTCTCTTTCTCTCTATCTATACTAAGGCCCAGTGCACAAAATTCATGCACTGGGGATGAGGAGGTCCTTCAGACCGCCTTCATCCTCTCCAATTTGGAACCCCTCAGAGGATATCTGACTGCCAGTTTAGGCCCAATCCCTGCAGGATCAGACATCCCTCTCACAATCTGGGACCACTGGCTCCTAACCACTCACCTTCCTGCCTGCCTGATCACTCCTAACCCCTCTGCCTGCTTGCTGGATCACCCCTAACCACTTCTGCCTGCCTGCCTGATGCCCCTAACCACCTCTGCCTGCCTGCCTGATGCCCCTAACCACATCTGCCTGCCTGCCTGATGCCCCTAACCACTCTGCCTGCCTGCCTGATCACCCCTAACTGCTTTTGCTTCAGCCCCTGCCACCATGGCTTTGTCTGAAAGGATGTCCGGAAGGACATCTGGAAGACATCCAGTCTATTTGGTCTAATTAGAATATTACCCTTTTATTAGTATAGATTTCTATCTATCTATTTGTCTCTACTGTCTTACACACACACACACACACACACACACACACAAAGACAAAGAATTGGGAGAAGGAATAGCCATTTATTCTGCTCACTCCCTCCTCTCCAGGATTTCCTTTGTTCAAAGCCTAATGCAATTGAGCCCTGAGCCTCACCTCACCAAAATCACCCAGAGTAAGGATTGCAAGTCTGTTCACATGCAGATTTCCAGGCCTTATGAAGCACTCCGAATCATATCTTTTTCACATACTCCTCACGCCCCCTCTTCTTCTTATGCTTACTAAGTGTTGAGACTCAGTGTGTAAATGTTTAGCTCAATTTGAGGACTATTCAGATGTGCCAGACACTTTACATAGTAGCTTGAAGCATGTGAAATTGCCAATGTTTTACTGTCTATGACCTCGAAAAGAGACAATTTCATGTGGTTTAACCTAAGCCCTTGGTGTGTTTGCTTTAAACCTCTGCACACCTTCAGGTGGACGTAGTTGTTCCTATTTGACAGCAAAGAACATGGTGGGAGGGAGTGGGGGGGGGGCAGGGAGGAGAGGGCAAGATTGCATGTCCTGCTGAAGGACACACCTTTGGCAGAAGGAAGAGGTGGGACTCCTGTGCAGGTCTGTCTGTCTCCACAGCCCCTCTGTTCCTGCAATTCCCACCACCGCTTCTCGGGTCAACTGAGGAGCAGGGGGCATAGGAGAAGGGGAAACTGAAAGACTAGACAGATGTGCAGTGTCTCGGCCACAGTGTCCTAGGTTGGCGCCACCTCTGGCGCAAAACAGGGTCGTGAGCCTGTCCCTCGAGGCCTGGGCTGTGTGCGCAAGTTTTCAGAACGCTTTGTTTCTTGTCAAAAATTAAACTGATGTTTTTCCTGGAATGGCTTTTGGAAGGGAGCATGATTGCTGACTAAATATGAAGTGGTTTGAAACCCAAGTGTCTCTCTGAATAACGTAATGTTTACTCCTGAGCGTGAAGGGGTGCCAAGAGGTTGTCTCCCGGGGTGATTTACGTGTCCTGCTCTCCTACGCCCACTCTGCAAGCTGCTGCAGTGACCCTCTCTGGATGTGATGCCGCCCCTGGGGATTGTGTCCTGAAGTGGCCTGAGGACTGGGAAGAAGGATGGCTGTCCCCAGAGCCATCATCTCTGCTGGCTGAACCCCATGTCTGCCCAAACACTGGCTGCTTGGCTCTTCTGGGAGGAGGCAGCAGAGGCTTAGGGACTCTCTGCCACCTAAGTTTGGGACCACGAACCTTGGGACCAGGAACCCTAGCCCCGGAGGCTGGTGATGGAGTCCTGGGAGAGGGTGGAAGGAATGAGGAAAGCTTTTTCTAGAAGGGCCTCCTATGAATTCCTCAAAGACTCTCTATACTGTTATTCTCATTTCCAGGCTGGTTCTCACTTCCCACACTCCCTCATGCCTCGTGTGGAGTCCCAAGGTCAGGATCTCTTTCTGACTTTACCCGTAATTGTTATGTGATTTGGAACAAATCATTTGCCTCCTTTAACCTCAGTTTCCTCTTCCAGATCTTAAAAAGGCCTCAAGAGTCTCCCAGACTTACAAGTGCAAGACAAGAGAAGCCCAACAGGACAGTCTTCACATGTTGTAAAGATGACCTAGTTCCTGGCTGGGTTATAAACAAAGACTGTTAAAGAAGCTGGCCCAGGAGCTGTAGAGGGAAATATCCCAGAAGATACCAAAGAGTTCATGTTGGTCGCTAAGGAGAGGTTGGAGGGGAACTGGAGTGTGAAGTGTTTGGGAGAAGAAAGGAACTTCAAGAAATCCTTGGAAAGTCCCTGAAATAGCTTTTATGGCCATCTCACCCACGCAGCGCTGGAATAGTGCACGTGATCTGGGACAGTGTGTGAGAGGATTCTGAACTTGCTTAGAAGGAGGGTGGTTATTTTCTGCCCACCTGCCTGTAGCAAACAGACCCCCAGATTGCTTCACCCTTTTCTACACTTCCAGCCTCTGCAAGAGTCAGGGCTTCATGAGCCCCTTGCAAGCATTCAGTTGTGGGGCCACCACTTATTGTAGTTTCCCATAGACGTACCCCTGGGAGGGAAAGGAAGTATTTGGTTGCAATTTAAGTATATACAAGGCAGGTATTTAAAAGTAGCCAATACCACACTGTATCTTTTGCATAATAATTAGAAGTAATACCAATACAAAGGAGAATAAAGACAATAAGAACAACCACCAAAGCTTATGGAGCTCTTTGTGCTAATATGTCAGGCCCTTTGCATGTATTATGTTAATCCTCACAACAATACTCTAAAGTATTTACTATTCCTGTGCCCATTTCACCAACACAGTTCCTGAGGCTCCGGCAAGCTGAGCAACTCATACCAAATCGCACACAAGGCAGCTGAACCCCAGTTAGTTTGACCTGAACATTTTGGCTGCTCTTCGTTAAACCAGGAGGCCTCCTGGAGGCACTGCACCAACTTGTGCTTCTTCCCTCCTATGAACTGTGTCACCTTAGTCAAGGCATCCAACCCCTCTGAACCTCAGTTTCCTTATTTCTAAAATGGATTAGTGTGGGGACCAAAAGGATTAGGTCTATTCATGTATTTGTGGGGCTTCACTGGTGTATCAAGTGCTGACCTGGATCTGAGGTCTGGAGCTTCATGAGAATCTCCACGAACAAGGTACAAAAGACACAGGTGTTGCAACTCCTTCCGAGGGCAGCTTGCTATGCGTTGTTAGAGAACTGTTTGCACACCTGGAAGCACTGGGTAGACAGTCGGTGTTTTTACAAGTTTTATATACCGGTAAATTATTATTGCTATTGATTGTTACTATCAAAGGGCCTTTGCCCTTCTGCATTGCACTTCCTGGGGTTCTCCCTTCAGATCCCGCAGCCTTGGTTTCAGAACTTTCGACACATTACACTGTTTTTCTTTGTAACCCTCTTGGAGCCTACAGCCTGGAAAACCCCAAAGGTGACTCAGAGACTTTCAGGCAAAGTGACAAAGTGGATGTCTCTAAAGCACCTGGATTCTACCAGCTCTGCAGCCACCCCTTGCCCGGAGCAGAACTGGCTGAGGTGAATCACACAAATCTGCTCATTCCCAGAGGCAGTTGAGGGGAAGAGCATCCAGCTGGGGGGTAAGGGTAAGCGGGGAGGGGGACTCAATACCAGGTTCACCATACCCCTTAGTGCTGTGTCGGTTGTGGATCCCTGGGCAAGTCCCTCCAAGCTCAGTGTACTCATCCATAAAGAGGGGATAGAATATCAGCTCTCTCTTCCTCCCAACACTCCTGTTAAAACTAAATGGGAAAATCAAGTATTATGCAATTATATTTCTGGAAGAGAGAATCCATTCATTCTCTACTTTTATATGAGCATACACTTTGTATCACAAACTGACCATAATATCTAACATTTACTGGGCACTATTTCATATATCAACTTAGTTTATAATTCATAATTCAATGTATTAACTTCCACATATTAACTAAGATAATATATGTAAGGGTACTGCATACTAGGTAATATTAACACAGTTTTACATATATGAAGTTAATTAATATATGGGAATTAATATATGGAGTTATTAAAAATACATAGTTTTACATATATTTAGTTAATTCTCATAACAGCCCTATAGGTAGATATTTTCTCTATCCCCATTTTACAGTTGGGGTCATGTTCCAATAGACTTAAGTCTACACAGATGCAACTGAAGAGCTGAAATATGAACCCCAAATCTGCACTCATAGCTCTCTACTGTACTGCTTCACTCTCCAGGAGCAAGATACAGTTCCTGCCTTTAGGTGATTTACAGTCTGGAAGGAAAGAAAGACAAGTAAGCAAGCAATCTACCCTATCTAATAAAAGAGTAATATGCAAATTGACCATATCTCCACTATACTCACAAGCCATGCCCACTAGCCATGCCCACCAGCCAATCAAAGCAAGTATGCAAATTAACCCAACCAAGATGGCTCCAGCCACAGAGAGAGCAGGAGGGAGGCTTGGGTTGCTCCTAGCGATGGAGGAAGCCAAGCTTTCTACACAGGAGGCCTCCACTTAAAGCAACAAAGATTCAATGGCTGCTGCCTGGGAGAGAGCGGAAGGCTTGGCTCTGCTCCAGGCTATAAAGTTTCAATTGTAGAAGATAAATAAATCCCAGATACCAGGGCCTCTACTTGGGTCACTAGGGGGTGTGGCAGCCTGCAAACCACCACAGGCCCCTCGCCCAAGCTACCTCACACCCCAAGGGAATACCCACCCTGATCCAGGACAGCCTTCAGGGCAAACCCAGCTGGCCCCCACCTGTGCAGCAGACCTCTATCCTATCTAATAAAAGAGTAATATGTAGATTGACCATCATTCCAACACACAAGATGACTGCCCCCATGTAGTCAAAAGATCTTGCCCCCATGTGGACACAAGATGGCCACCACAAGATGGCCAGCAGTGGAGGGCAGTTGGCAGGGACCAGGCCTGCAAGGGGGGGCAGTTGTAGGTGATCAGGCCAACAGAGAAGAGCAGTTGGGAGGGACCAGGACTGCAAGGAAGGGTAGTTGGGAGTGATCAACCCTGCAGGGGAGGGCAGTTATAGGTGACCAGGCCTCCAGGGGAGAGCAGTTAGGGATGACCAGGCCTGCAAGGGAGGACAGTTAGGGGCAAACAGGCTGTCAGGAGAGTAGTTAGGCACCAGTCAGGCTGGCAGGGGAGTGGTTAGGGAGTAATCAGGCTGGCAGGCTGAAGCGGATAGGAGCAATCAGGAAGGCAGGCAGGTGAGCAGTTGGGAGCCAGTAGTCCTGGATTGTGAGAGGGATGTCCGACTGCCCATTTAAGCTTGGTCCTAAATGGGCCTAAATGGGCAGTCAGACATCCCTCTAGAGGTTCCAGATTGGAGAGGAAGCAGGCTGGGCTGATTAACACCTCCCCCAATTCCCATGCACAAATTTTGATGGAGGAAGCCAAGCTTTCTGCACACTGAGACCTCTAGTATATATATAAACGCCTAATATGCAAATTTTCCACATGGGAGTTCTACTGGGAGATGGATCCCTCCCTATGATGTGTGTTGATCACCAGGGGTTGGCATGGAATGAAGGGAGGCCCCAGCTGGTAGCCAGAAGGCCCCAATCAGCCCTGGTCACTAGCCAGGCCTAGGAACCCTACCCATGCATGAATTTTGTGCACCAGACCTCTAGTTACAGAATAATATGATATACACTGTAATGGGGGAAATACATAAGGCCCCTGGAGCCAGAGAAGGGGCTCCAACTGAGCCTGGGGATCTTAAGTAAGGCTTCTTGGAGGAGGTATGTAGGGAGTAACAAAATTATCTTGGCCAAAGCACTAGGTATAGGAAAGCTCTGAGGTGAGAAATAGGTTGGTGCATGTGAATAATGGGGAGAAGTTGGATCACTGGACACAGGGGAGATATCCACTGGGGTAGAGCTCCATCTCAGCAAGAAAGGGGTAGCATTCTCACCTGAATGATTCAAGAGAAGCTTAAGAAGGAAACTTTACCCAAAGCATGGTCAGGGAGTAGGGGAAGTAATAAAGGATACTGCAGTATTGCAGGTTAGTCACCATCAACATCCTGAAGCCTAGGGGACTGGAGAAGGGTGGAGTTTAGGAAAGACTGTGAAGAGCTGTGGCCTTTGAGAGATGGGCACAGTCCTCCAATGGAACCTGGCAGAAGAGAAGCAGTAATTAAATGCTCTGACCACTCTCCTCTTCATGGGGCCAATCAAAAGACATCCTTGCTCTGGAAATTATTCTTTATTCCGAGGATCCTGGGGAGACATTACTGACACTATCACATCTCCATTATAGAAGAATGGCTTTCTTCACAATGTGGTAGCAAATGAAAGCAGTGCATTAGACTGGAGGCAGGGAGGCTTGTTAGACTGTGGCAGACGTCCCAGTGGGATGGGTGTGGGCTTGGACCATGGCAGTTGGGTTTAGGTTAAAGAGACTTTGACAGGTCATTAGTTAAGTCCTTCCTTCTCAGGAAAATGCAAACCTTTCCTCTTCCTCCTCCTCCTCCACCTCCACTGTAACACACCTTTACACCATTGTACATGCAAATGCACAGGTGCTACCACCAGCACATCCAAACCACATGACCTGGTGCGGTCACAGGCTGCATCCTCCATTCTCCTGATTCAAATTCAAGGCACACTTGGGGAGCTATTCCAGCATAGCTGACACTGAGTTGTTTTTTCATATGCTCCACAGCATGGTGATCTGTGACCTGGGCACTCTGCTCACATCTTGTTCAGAGCTCCCACAGCAAGTAAGCAGCATAGTCAGGACTTGAACCTCAGTTGGCCTAGCCTGCCTGATCTGGCTCATCCCGCTTTGACTATAAATGAAGTAGACACCTCCTCTTTCTTTCATTGGTCCCCCCTGTCCTCCCATGAGGCCTTCAAGTCTTACACCTTGACCCCACAGGATTTCCTTGACAAGAGGAAACTGAGTTAAGCAGACTGAGTTTAGCATTATTTTCCCACTGCCACAGGAAACCTGGTGCATCACTACAGATTTGCAGGCCTGTGATCCCAACAGCAGGTATGTTCCTCTCACTTTCCTAATCAGAGGGTGACAACCACAATAATGAGCTGGGAACTACTTAAAGGGCTTTACAATTAATGGTCATAAAATCCCATGTGGTGTGAACCAAAAGTATACCTATTTCACAGATGAGAATACTGAGGCAGGGGGTTTAAATGAATTACCTGAGGGCACAAAGAGAATGAGCAACAAGACTGGATCAGAACTCAAGCAGGGTGGTTCTTACATCTGTTTACTTAATCTTTGCTTTTTTTTTTTTTTTGTCTAAGCTGGAAAGCCCCAAAGCTCATTCAATACCACCCCTCATTTTGAAAATGAAGAAAAGGAGACCCAGAAGGAGGGAGGGACTTGCACAGGTCAGTGACAGCACAGACTAGAAGGCCTGACTCCTAGTCCAGTAGTCCTCACACCTCCCAGCACTACACCTACTGCCTCCTGAAGCTCTGTGCGCCCCTAGGTGGCCATAGGCTGAGGTTCTCACTAACAGCTCGATGGTGCTGCGGTGAGCCCTCCCCTCCAGAAACCGAGCTTACTGGACATTAAAATCTTTTGCTAATGACTTATATTCCTCACATCCATGCTGGAGCATGGCCAAGTACTCCAAGCAACTCCTTGAAGGAGTCAAGAAGCTTTTGGCTGGGAATTACCCAAAGCCAATTATTTCCAGAGCAGGAAAACCCCTAGGGTCCCATTACTCAGCTCCTCCTCAGTTCACAGGGAGTTGCTCTGCAGCCAATGGGAGATGTTTTTATTTCATCCTGAGACTCTCAACAGATGGCACTTGATTAGTCTGAGGTTACTATCACCTCCTAATCACCTTCAACGCAGAAGCAGACTATACTAGTAGATGGAAAACTTTGAGATGGGAAACGTCTTTTTCCAATGTTGAACCAATGAGGAAACTAAGTCACACAGTAGGACCAGCAGAGGCCAGAGGTGGGCTGAAAACCCAATCTGTCCACTTGAATTCTACTTTTCCCACCACACTTTGTTGCATCTTCCAAGCACTTTGTTTGACCAGAGCAAATATTGGCTAAAAGTGTTTTTATTATTCTTAAAACCCTAAACAGTTGTAGATGTTCTTTTCAAAAACATATTCATAGAAATAAAGGAAAATTGTTCAGGGAATTACTTGTTTCCCTCTTCCCTTACTTCATCTGTTTACCCCAAGATTACTGGGTTACCAGGCTGTCCCCTTCCCTCCCCTTAGGGGTTTGAAGGAGGTAAATTTAGGACATATCCATGAGACCAATGAACTAATGTTTGTGAAGTACTTCAGTGTACACAGTGTTTTCATGTTACATTTACACCAGCCTTGTGAAGTAAACACATGCCTATTGCAAGAGGCCCTGTGTCCTGGCCATGTCCCTGCTGCACAATGGAGTGAGGCCAGTCTAGGGCTGGATCCCAGCCCCAACACACACAAGCTGTGTGAGCTCAGCCTAGTTATTTATCTTCTCAAAGCCTCCAACTCTCTCATTTATAAAACAGGCATCATACATACTTCGAAGATTTGTTGGGAAGATAGAATGAGGTAAGGCACCCAGCACATTGTAGCACTTAGTAAATGTTAGTGTTGGTTATCTTTGTGCTGTCCTCTGCCAGGGACCACATTACCAAAAAGGTAGTTAACCCCGGGGTTTGTTATTCCAATACAGGCAGAAAATATAAATAAGTATTAGCAAGGTTTGATAGGTTCCAGATGACAAATCCATAGTGGGAGCTAGATAGGTTCAGGATGGGCAAAGTGCTCTGATTAATCTAATCAGAGGGATCCAGATCTTGTGTGGGAGCTACCAGGAAGATGCACTATTTTTATTTTTATTTATTTATTCATTCATTTATTTATTTGTTTGTTTGTTTGTTTGTTTGTTTATTTATTTATTTATTTTTGGTGAAGGCAAACACAGCAAATGTAGGCCCACCTTGCCACCCTGTAGAAACTAAGAGTGAAACCAGCATGAAGGAGGCCTGAGCCCGACTGGTATGGCTTAGTGGTTGAACATCAACCTTTAAACCAGGAGTTCACAGTTTGATTCCCGGTCAGGGCACATGCCTGGGTTGTGGGCTCGATTCCCTGTGGAGTGTACAGGAAGCACCTGATCAATGGTTCTCTTTAATCATTGGTGTTTCTCTCTCTCTCTCTCTCTCTCTATTTTTTTTCCTCTCTGAAAATTAATATACTTTAAAAAAAAAAAGGAGGCCTAGGAGAGATGGGGTTCTACTGATATCATATGAGCTTCCCTGTTCAGCAATATCCCACTTGAATTGTATGAACCGATGCATGATTTTTTTGGATAGGGAAGGGTATCTCTCACTTGTGAATGAAAGAGTCCTACAAATTCACCCACTGGCTTCAAGGGTTGTTGAAAGTTCAAGAGAGATGCTGTTCTGCTGAGTGAGAAGGGTTGGATGATGCCATCAGATTGAGACACACAGGGCACTTCATGGAATTTGGAAATGTTCTACTTCTTAACCTGGATAGTGGGAATATTGGTGTGTCTTGTGCTAACCTTTGCGCTTTGCATGTATAAAGTATCTCAAAATATAAGTATCTCAAAATATATTTTTAAATTCTACCTAAAGAAGTAGAGTTTGGGACAGTTTTTTTTAAACATTTTTGGCAATATTTATCAATTGCAATGCATAAATTGATTTATCAATTTAATTATTTAGATGATCAATTTAAAATGCACAAAGCTTCTAGCCCTAAAATTCCTCTTCTTATCATAAGAAAATATTAAAATGTGCACAAAGATTTATGTTCCACAGTTTATAATTTTCAAGATGAAAAATATGTTTGACTTTTATCAAGAAGGAATTGAGTAACCTATGGCCAGTTTTTACAGTGGGATATTTATGTAGTCATGCAAAATAGGGATTTTTTTCTACATTGACAGGGAAAAATCTTTAATATAGTGTTAAGTGTGCGGTAGGGAAGGTAGTAATTTCTATCATTTAGAAGTTGCACTTGGTACCAGTAACAGAAGACTTCAGCACAGTGGCTTTAAATCAGGGAATTATTTCCCAATGTCCAAGCAGGACTGAAGAAAAGCAATCAGGCTAGAGTGGCTCTTCTTTATGGTAAGTTATTAAGGACTCATATAACTCTCTTTTGGTCTGCAATGTATGGCTCCCATACTTATATCCTACAATGATGATGACTGGACCTTTACCTTCCGCCTGCCTATGAACATGTTATTGGCCAGAACTTAGCCACAAGCACCCAAGCCACAGGAATGGAGGCTGGGAAATGTAGTCATTATTCTAGGCCCCAATGTGTGGTGTGTAGAGCTAAATATTGAGATTCTTCACTAAGACATGTGTGTGTGTGTGTGTGTGTGTGTGTGTGTGTGTGTAATGCAACATATATGTTTACATGAATACAGAATCAAGTCAGGAAACATATACAACATAACAAAAAATGGTGATGTCTGGAAAACCAAATTAATGAGTGTAGTTACACTTGCTACTTCATAACATCCTGAATTAATAAAATTATGTTCAACCAAGTAATGTTATTTTTAGAATCAGACAAAAAAATAAAGATATATCAATTTTGGAGGAAAAAAAGGGACAATAGTGTTAAAGAGTGCATTATGTAATTAGCAACAATGTTTCCTGCCCGGGGTTTAGTATATGTATTTATACTTATGTAGTAACCAAGCATTCTTACAACCTTCAGAGGGAAACAGACATTGAAAATGGGAAAGGCCCTACACAGGAGACAGGGAACTTCTCTTCTGATCTAAAGAAATTCGAATCACTGACAGTATTCTCATGGCAATTCAATGAAGACTTCCTTTTATAAACATTTCCTCTCCCTATGAGGTTCATTCAATGAACATGAATGGCTGCCTAGCAATCCCTGGACAATGCAGTAGGTCTTTTCCACCTTTTTTCATGTAATCTTTAACAAAAACTGTCAGGCAGATACTATCATCCCATTTTATAGATGAGAAAACTAAGCCTCAGAGCAATGAAATAAGTCACTTGCCCAAGTGTAGTTCACTACTAGGTCGGTTTGATTTCAAAACTCATCCTTTTCTACTCTACTGGGGGGTACCTCCAAGCTGAATCACCCCAGCCACTCCTCTGGAGGCCAGTGGATGATGACTGACAAGTAATCCTCACCAGGTTCCTTGTCTTGAACCTTAGGAGCCTCCGAGTCTGAGGCTTTCTAAAATTAGGCCCATGGCTTCCTTCCTTACCTCCAGCCAGTTTTAAATAAAGGCTCGCCTATCCATCTTCCTCACTCACGGATGTTTCCTCTGCACTTCATGGACCATCAAACCCCAGCAGTATTTTTCCTATTGCCCTCTTAATTTCCTGTGGGAGTCTGATTTGTTACTCATTTTGGACCCAGTGTCTTGTGAACTTAATGGTCCTCCTCACCTGTCAGCTCTGACACAGGTCAGGAAAAGCCCTGGAGGGTTGTTCACCCCATAGGTACAGGGCAGTGGGTATCATGCAGCCCGTTCTACAGAACCTTAAGTGAATTTCCTGAAGGCAGTGGGTGGGATGGAGAGAACATAGGCTTTGGAACCATGCAGACTTGGGTTCAAATCTTAGCTGGATGATATTTCTGACTCCTGGTTTCCTTATTTCTAAAATTCAGGTGATAATATATGTTTTCCAGGCTGCATGTGAGTATTTATTGAAATAATAGAAGTATTTTATCACCTGGTATCTAGGGGTTAATAATTTAATTTCTTTTCCAGTTTTCTTGATAAAATATGCCCCAAATGCTCACTTTATGGCTACAAACTATTAGCATCTATGATAATTATGCCAACAATTACATAGCACAGGCTCTTGATAGGATGCCTGAATCTGAATCTCATCTCCATGACTTAGCAGCTATGTGACCTTGGGCCTTCTGAACCTCAGTTTTCTCTACTGCAAAATGAGTTGTTTTTTTTGTTTTTTATCACATCTACCTCATGGGGTTAAATCATTTAGAAAAATGCCTGCCCATTTTAAGCACTCTATTTCTATAAGCTATTATTATTGTCACTATGTGTTGAGCTCTTGCAAAATTCCAGGCTCTCTATTAAACTCTCACTCATTCTCATTTTTACAATGACATGGAACATATTACCCTCACCTTTGGGCTGGGGAAACTGAGATTCACTGTGGGAGAGTGACTTGCCCTATTCCCACAGCTAGTAAGTGGCAGAGGATTCATGTCAGGTGGCCTTTTTCATTCCAAGATTAGGTTATCTCCCTCTGACTTCCACCTCATTCTCCAAGGACCCCCCCTTGGCTCCTTCGCAACTTCCTATCCTGATATCTAAGGGATATTTCCACATTAATCTTTGTTTCCTTGGCTATTTATGTTCTGTTACCTTGCCCATGCTGTATCCCAAAGAATGATTAATCAGAAGTTGTGATGACCCTAAAGGAAATGTTCCAGAACCCTCGTCAGCCTGTCCCTGATCTCAGTTCATGAGTGATGAGCTATT